>CAUYQG010082711.1:0-66073 GCA_963574415.1 Tarsius wallacei
TTATCTGACTTGTTCTGGTGGAACCAATCAAATCCCTTAAAAATGGAGAAATTCTGTCAGTTGGAATCAGAGAAATGTAGCAGAAGATTAAAGCAGGACAAAGGATTAATGGTGATAAATATCTTTCTGGGGATGGGGAGACACCTCTTATCATCAAGGGTGCCTGAATGAAGCAATTTTGTATGCCTAACCCCTAACTGTACCCCATAATACCATAATAAAAAATAAAAAATAAAAAAAAGAGGAACATTAGAAATATTCTAACTACGAGGAAGACTCAGCCCACTGTGGCCAGCTTGGAAGAAGAGGAAGGGGGCTGTAATCCACATAAGTTGGTGGCCTGTGATAGCTGAGAACAACTCCCAGTTAATAGCCAGTGAAGAAATTAAGATTTCAGTCCTTCAATCATATGAAACTCAATTTTGCTAACAACATGAAGTTTCTTGGAAGTGGATTCTCCCCTAGAACCTCCAGTAAGCACAAGACTTGTGTTAGATTTTTAAATTACAGAGCTTTGGAGATAGTAAATAGGTACTTTTTTATGCTGCTAAACTCCCTGGCGCACAATAGATACACATGGAATAGTGTAAACCTGAACAAAACACTGGTACTGAATATGGTAAAGATTTTATGTTTCTTTGAATTAATCTATATAATTAATAATATGACAAGAATTTAGAGCAATTAGAACACTCATACACTAATGGTGCAACTGCAAATTGGTATAACCACTTTAGAAAACTGTTTGGAAGCATCTAAAGTTGAACATTTGCATTTCTTACAGTCCAGTAATTCTACTTTTATGTATATGTCCTTTAGAAATGCACCCATATAAAGATATGTACTGTCTGTTCATATCGCCACTATTCCTGACAACCCCAATCTAAAAATTATTCAAATGTCTACCAACAGTTGGATGGAAAAATAAATTGTGATATACTAACATACCAATACTCTACTGCAATGAGAATGAATAATCTTTCAACCCATAAAACAATACATGGTCCTTTCAGATATACTCTTGATTAAAATAAGTATGATTTCATTTACTGTAAACAACAAAAAAGGATGATATTTTCTCTGTCGTTTCTTTAGGGGTTAGGGACTATAAGGAAAAGCAAGAGAGGCCCATAGAGTGATGTGAATGTTGTATTTCTTGAGAAGGATGTTGATTATATAGGTGTGCTCAATTTGTGAAAATTCATCCAGTTGTGAACTTTTGATTTGTGTCCCTTTCTTTATGTCTATTATACCTACATAAAATATAAAAAAATATGTAACACAAAATCTATCTCAAAGTAGTAGAGAAAGACCAAAGAATGAATTTTTTTCCTAGAAAAATAGAATTGAAAATATGACAGATTATATATATATATATATCACATGTGAAAACATACAAAAGTAAATTTCAGAGGCATTGCAAATATTTTAAAGCAAAAAAACGAGATCTATAAATCTGCAATATAAGTACTGTAGAGTAAGTTTGCCCATCAGATGTATCAGATAAGGCCAGGCTCAGCGGCTCATCTTGTAATCCCAGTACTTTGGGAGGCCATGGTGAGAGGATTGCCTGAGCCTGTGGGTTTGAGACTAGCCCGGGGAAATTGGCGAGACCTCATCTCTACAATAAATTAAAAATTAACTGGACATGGTAGCACGCACCTGTTCCGGCTTCTTGGAAGGCTGAGGCAGTAGGATTGCTGGAGCCCAGCAGGTAGACACTGGGGTGGCCGTGAGCTTGCCACCGAATTCCAGCCTGGGCAACTAAAACTCAAAAAGAATCCAAAAACAAATAACAAAGAAACAAAACAAAATAGATAATATGTTGAGTGTAAGGTGAAAAGTCATAGCAGGGAAGAATAAAGAAATTTAGAATATGATTTCCCAGGGACCTGATGTCTAATGCTTTTGCATCAACAAAGAAGACCATTAAATTTGAAATTAAGGTGTGTTGTAACATTTTAAATTATATCTACATAGGCCTTTGCATTTGTAGCACATGGTACTCACCAATGCCAATTTCAAAGCCACTGCAATCTTAGTCATAAATACAATTCCACAGAATAATGATCTGATACAGGAAACATTTAACATAATCTACTGGAGAAACATTCAGTGCCTCAATATCAATATTAACTTTGTCACACATTTGGTGGTGTTTTAAGTTGCATAGTCTTATATACAGAAAGATGCCACTTTTTTCTGTTAAAAAGAATGTGTTTTAGCTAATTTGTAGCATCAGATATATTTAAGTTCATATGTTATAATTATTTTTGATCTTTTTACCATAACCTTTGTTCTTATATATTACTTTGTGTGTAGTGTCATATTTATTCTTAATAAATGCATCCATATCTTGGCTGAATTCTTTGTATATACCTTGTCTTAATTTAAATAAATGACTATGTTATATTAATTCTTAAAATAAACCAGGCTGGAACTACAATGTGAAGGGATTTGACTAGGAGATTAAAGTATTTGGTGCTTATTTTGTACAGAGGAGGATGTCATTTGAAACATTTTAACCAATTGGGTAACATGGAAAAATAATTTATTTAGGAGAATGAATATAGTAAAAACTTAAAAGTAGAGTGGAATGATACAAGAGCAGGAAGGAGGAAATAATCACATCTTTATTACCATACACATCACCTGATCTAGCAGCAATTAGAGTTGGAAAGAAAAGGAGTAGAAACATTTTTTTCAAGAGAAGAATAAATAAGACTGTGTGTAGGAAATTTGGGGTGTTATCAGAGAAATCAAATGTTTTACTGTGTGGTTATCTGCTACAGAAAAAAAGTGCGTAAATTAATCTAGCAATATGTAATCAGTGGTTAAAAACTTACTAGGTTAATGGGTTAAGGGGATTTCCAATAGTTTCTAGGGTGTAGTTTGTGGTGGGTTTGGGAAAGTACAGTAAAATAGCTGGTTTTAACAATATTTGTAACTTTTTAAATCAAGGTAAAGTTAAAATGTCTAAAATAAGAAGATCTTCATACTCATTATTGATATTTCATTAAATATTTATGTTCTCCTTCTTCCCAAAGGAGGCCATTACTCCTACCAGTTTCTTATATATCTTTTCATACATGCTCAAGGCATATATAGAGTAATTTGTACATAAATATTCACCACAAATAATACATTATAAGCACTTCAGGGCATCTTCTTGTTTCCATTCACTAATGTATTTTAGAGATTATCCCCTATGTAAATATATAAAACAGCTTTAATCTTTTTAACAGCTACACAGTGCTCCAAGTATAAAAGTTTTTAGGTTGTATCTAGTTTTCCAATGTTGAACAATACTTATTATATATACCTATATATATGAAGATGTTTATGTCTCAGATTTATTTGTAAGATAAAGTTTTATAAGTGTTAAGTGGTAATTCAGAAATTTATGGATCTATAACATATCTAGTATCCTTACAATATGGATTTTAGCTAACAACATATGTTTGATAATATCTTAAGTTTTAATATTTACATACATTTATTTTATTATAAGCTATCCCTGGTCTAAATATTTTATTAGTTAATAACTTGAGTCCTGCGATGACTTGACAATGAATTGACTTTCAAATTGAAAGAGAGGGAGGAGAAAGAGAGAAAGAGAGAGACAGAGAGAGAAAGAGAGAGAGAGAGAGGAAGGAAGGGAGGGAGGGAGGGAGGGAGAAATTTCCTGACATCTTGTTTCCTAATTTTTGTGGTGTAAATATTCTCATCATCTATTTCAAGCTACCAGTGGTTTGACAATTGACTCTCAAATTTTCTGAACCTTTAATAAATGGCTCTGGAGAATTTAGGCCAGTTCCAACACATCACTATGTGTCAGTCACCTAGATTTATATCCCTGCCAAGAAGATTATTTGTTGAAATCCTTATAGGTATCTATTTAATTTTCTAACATGGGCTGTTTGTAGAACCCACTTTGTATGACTGCTCTAAGGATTACTTGATGCAATTTCTTACCATCCATTTACTTCTCAGCTCAATATAATGAGTTAAATTCCAATCGTTTTATGAAACAACTCCCCAAACATTTTCAGTTACCTCTACCCATTTGAACCGATGAATGCATTTACCTTGCTTGACATTTTGCTACTATTCTGCACACACACATATACTTGAAAGGTTTGTCTTTCTTGGCTGCCTTTGCATTAATATCTCCCCTAATTCTAACGTATCTAACTACTCATTTTTATGATTTGTGTATGTATATTTCTTCTTATATTCACCTTTCACATCTATATTCATTTGACTTTAGACCTTTTTTCTCACTCTTCATAGACATTATGAGCAAAATTATCTAAACTTACAGCTCCAGCTACAACATTAATGATTATGGTTCCAATTGCATGAGGTCAGGTAAAATTTCCCTAAAAATTTCTCAAATTGTTAGATATTTTGATAGGAACTGATGAATAGAAACATTTGTATTTTTTGTTTGTTTTTTCAAAATCTTCCAATCCATTGACTGACAATTGAGCAAGTTTAATTTTGATACAATATAACAGTGCTATGAGCCAAGTATATGGAGTTTCTTCTCCTTACATATGTGTGAATAAGGCACTTTATCAAACTGACTATTTCCTGGGCTTCTTTTCTGTCTCCACTTATTTTTTTCCAGTCCCAAATTTAATCTTCAATTTGAAAGTCTCTGAATTCCTCAGACAGCCTTAGGGAATATTCCTTACAGTTCTGTTGTATATTACAGAAACTTTTAATACATTAATTTTATAGTGTTATATTTGTTTATATTCGTATTTATTTCTTTCTCTACCTCTCCATTAAATTGTGAGTTCCTTGAAGACTGGAACTTTATTCTTATCTTTGCATATTTAGAGTCTAGCACGATGCCAGCTCAAAAGAAAATAATAAATGCAGTCCAATTGCATTCAACTGAAAAGCTTAATTTAATGCTTTAAAGGGAATTTTAGCATAGATAGGGTGATCATATTAAATAACCTTTAATATCACTTCTAACTCTGAAATGCAGTAAAATGACTCTGATATCAGAATTTGAACTCATTCTTAGTGAAATATTTCACTATATAAATGAATAGCAAGCCAAGTGCTTAGAAAGGGCTTCTAAGTAATGCAAGCTTACATGGGCAATAAATATGTTTTTCATGCCAATCAAAGCTATCTGTATTTATGTATGCATTTCAGCTAGCTAACAGGTATATAGAGTGGCCTAGAATGGGACTTAACTACTCCTTCCAATACATGTATTTTGTTTCCACCAAGGGAAACAAAAAAATAGATTAAAAATTATGCATTTGTAGGTGATAGAATAGAATGTAGCAAATATTAGTTTAGAACCGAGAACCTTGGTTTAAAAATTTTGGCTTCTAAGAAGAAATTTAGACTCCTTATAATAATACCTAACATACATGGTTGGTCTCATGTAAACCAATACATATTTACATCTAAAGTACCCTGCAGGGGCCAAAATATAACTGATAATATTGTTAGTAAGATTAGATTCAGTTCACATATAAAGAATATTCTTCTCTTTGCTCCTACTTGCTACTATGTTTGTTCTTGTTGTTCTTCTTGTTATTATACATTTATTGTCAAAAATGCAGTGAATATTTGTTTAGACAAGACTGAACAGTTGTAAAGTGAATGAAAAGTCAGACTCTAACAAGAACGCACTTTCAGAGTTAACTGAAAACTATTTCATCTGTGGCAGCACCAAAATCATTGATCACATCAAGAAAGATTGCATCTACTGCTTCACTGATTGATAAAGTTTTATAGAACTTATATCTTACAAAGCCATTACTATTATTAACTAATCCCAGGGTTAAATTACCTCTTTAAAGTAGACCACAATAATTCCTCTGTTGACTTGCCTGGATGCAAACTTGCTAGCAAAAACAGACAAGTACTAATCCCTCCACCCAAGAAAATTACAAAAAGTACCAGTTATTCCCCAAGTCACTAAGCAGATGAACAATCACTCTCAGTTGTAATACTGCCCTTCAGAGTAAGCTTCTTTTAACCAGGTGCTAGTAAGTTGATCTTAATGTTTAAATTAAGAAATAAGTAATTTCAAGGGTTATGTATTTTAATTTTTAAAGTGTGAGTACAACATTATCTTTGGACCAAAGTATTTAAAATATTTATTAAAATATTTCCACAAATAAAATGCTTTACACTGGTCATGTTGTATCTTTATCTTTCTATATTATCAATGTCAATCAATTTCTTATTATTTTAGCTCTTTTGTTTATACTACTGTATTGAAACTCTCATATTTCAGAAATTTTTGAAAAATTGTGTCATCTTAACAAATCTCAGATTTCATAAATAACAAAAATTGATAGAAATATAAGCTCACTTTGTGTAGGGTAAGGTAACCCCATAGTTTCTCAGTTGTAACCTGTTAACAAAAGCCAAGTTAACAAGATAAAAACAGTTTATTACATATACATGGGAGACACCAGGAAATGAATAGTTTTCAAGGGGGTGGCGTTGAATTCTAGCTTATATATCATCTTCAACAAAGATCAGTATGTTTTTAGAGAAATGACAAGACAAAGGAAAAGGTGTTTGAATCACACTGTTAATGCATGAGTACATTTCCATGCCAAAAGGGAGAAAGAGGTACCAGGTCCCAAGCAAGTCCAACATCCATGGAGAATCAACATTAAATATTAAGACTGGAAGATAGTATTTGTTGACTTATTGTTTGGTCTTCCAGATGCACCAAGGTGGAGGTTGGGCATTCAAGGTCAAGGCAACCATGCCCCCACGATGTTGCTAGGTATAGCCCACATCACAGCTTTCACAGATTGGTGTCGTGTGTCCTTGCTTCTTCCAGGCTAAAGTTGCTCACAGTTGTTCTACAGTTCAAGGGCCTCAAGGGTGATACTACTCCCATGGCTCTGCTAGACATTGCCCTAGTGGATTGCTTCTGCAGTGGTCATGACCCTACAGCTCTATTGGGTATTGCTTTAACTGGGTCTTTCTGACGGCCCTGACTTCATGGCTTCCCTAGGAATTGCCCTAGTGGGAGCTGTCTACAGTGATTTAATTTCTATGACAGTTGTCTGCCTGGGCCTTAAGACTTTCTGGAGCATCCTTTGAAATCTAGGTTGAGGTTTTCACATCTCCACACATCTTGCACTCCACATACCTGCAGTTAGCAAAATATGGATGCTATCAAAGCTTACTCCCTGTACGTTCTTGAGGGGAAACCAAGCTATACCTGGGCCTGTTTGCGTCATACCTGGGGTGGTTAAGGAGCATTGCACCAGAATACATGGAGCAGATTATTGAGGTTGCCTTGGGCCTTTCCAAAGAAACTATTTTTCGTTCAGACCCCAGTACTCTCACTACATCTGAGGTTATTCTTCCATTGTTTTAATGAATAGTCCTTGATATCTTTCTAGTCATACTAAACTCCTCATCAAAGATTTGTGTTGTCACACCCTTGGTATTCCTTCTAAACACCAGACTGAGAATTTACAAACTGACCAGACTGAGAATTTTCCATCTTAAAGAGTTTTGCTTTCCTTTTATTTTTTTATTTTTTATTATTTTTTTGAGTTGGAGTCTCACTGTGTCACCCAGACTGGAGTGCAGTGGCTACTCCCGGCCTCCTCAGCCAAGACCTGCTGGGTTCCAGCAATCCTTCCGCCTCAGCCTTCCAAGTAGCTGGAACTACAGGCATGTACTACCATGCGCGGCTAATTTTTGATTTATTGTAGAGATGAGGGCTCACCAAGTTGCCCAGGCAGGTCTCGAACCTGCGGGCTCAGGCAATCCACTCACCTCAGCCTCCCAAGGTGCAGGATTACAGGCTGAGCCACCGAGCCTGGCTTGCTTTCCTTTTAATTAAAAATTTCCTCTTTAATTTAATTATCTTTTCTTGTATTTTACTATAAGCTGTCAAAAGAAGCCATGTCACACCCTTAACACTTTACTTAGAAATTTATTTCAACAAATATCCTAGTTCATTGCCCTTAAGTTCTACTTTCTACAGAGGACTAAGACAGAGATACAATTCAGCCAAGTTCATTGGCACTTTGTATTAAAGATGGCCTCTCCTCTGGTTTCCAATATCTTGCTCCTCATTTCCATGTGAGACCTCATCAGAATTGTCTTTACTATCTGTATTTCTACCAATATTCTATTCATGACCATGTAGATAAACTCTAAAAGATTTAGGTTTTCTCTTCCGGTGTCTTCTGAGCCTTGACCAAATTTGCACATAATGTTTCATTCACTATAAGCTAGACTTTTTATCCTGCACCTCCAAACTCCTCCAGCCTTTATCCTTTACCCAGTTTTAAAGCTGCTTCCACATTTGAAGGTATTTGTTATAGCAACACCCCACTTCTCAGTTTCAATTTCTTAATCAGTCTGTTCCTGCACTATAACAAAATATCTTAGTTTAGGTAATTTATAAACAACATAATTTTTTTGGAAAGCAGGATTTAATGAGAGGACAGAAAGGCTCCCACAGTGGGAGGAGTCCCTGGGGGGTTACCCATAAATTTATTGATTAAAGTTCTGGAGGCTGGGAAGTCCAAGATCAAGTTGCAAATAAATTCTGTCTGTTGAAGGCATATGTCTCATTTATGGTGGCTTCGCCCTTTGTCTTTAAATGAAGAAAGGGCAAAAGGAAAAAAGAGACTAACAGATTTTCTCAAGTCTTTTTATAAGGGCATGAATCCCATTCATAAAAGTGAAATGCTCATGATCTAATCACTTCCTAAATGGTCAGCCTCTTAAAACTATTGTATTAAGAATCAAGTTTCTGCATGAATTTCAGAGAAACACAAACTTTCAAACTACAGGAATTACCTAGTGTGTTATATATTTTCATATCTTTCTCCACATTATATAAAGTTTATGTGAAAACAAGCATTTTGGTTTGTTTCATGTAATGTTTATATACCTATATAAAATGCTTAGCCTATAGCAAGTCCTCAATAAAATTACTTACTAAAACAGTCCACAAAATCGGTCTTTTTTGACCATTTGTTTATTACAAGAATTAGTCTACATTCAAAATGGAAGGAAACATTTCTATTATATAAAAATATTTTAAGCTGGGCTCGGTGGCTCAGCCTGTAATCCCGCGCCTTGGGAGGCTGAGGTGAGTGGATTGCCTTAGCCCGCGGGTTCGAGACCCACCTGGGCAAGCGAGACCTCATCTCTACAATAAATCAAAAAATCAGCCGGGCGTGGTAGCGCGCGCCTGTAGTCCCAGCTACTTCGAAGGACGAGGCGGAAGGATCGCCGGAGCCTAGCAGGTCGAGGCTGCGGTGACCGGGAGCGGCCACTGCACTCCAGTCTGGGCGACAGAGTGAGACTCCAACTCAAAAAAATATATATATATTTTAAGTGTTCCACCCACATAACCTAAACCTTCTTATAACCAATTCTTATTCTTGATTATTAAAAATTCCTGAGCTTTTTACAAAGAAATTAGAAACAGTTTATGAACCAATATAGATTGGTACTACAGGACAATTCCCTTGTACAGTGAACAACAAATATATACATCTTGAAGTTTAGCCTACTAAAAGAAATTCTATTATTTACCTTCTTTCAAGAATACCCTCAAGTGGAGATTTAATGCTCTACTAGTCTAATCTCAGCTGGTACCAGCATGTTATGCAAAATGCACAAATCAAATCCAATTGTTTCCTTTTCAGGCAGCAGACCATAATGGATTTATCTTGGAAACCTGGGTATGTATTGAGAAAGATATGTCACTGGATCATAAATAGGTACAATGGAAGCACAATGTTTATCCAAATGACCAATACAGACAAAATTTACTAAATTATTTTGTTGAAAAAACAACTACTAGTAATCTAGTAGTTATATAGTAGAATCCTGCTACTATATCCACCTATATTTATGAGTTGCTAGATTTTCCAAGGCTGAAAAAGGACTAGAAGTTTTTTTTTCATAAATTTTTTTTTCCAAAGAAGAAATATATTTGTTCTAGAAATCTAGATATTTTATATTATTCTCTAATCATGCTTACCACTCATCTGCCAAAAATATTTTAAACACCTTTGGGTCTGTTGACCTATGAAATCTAAGTGAAAAGACAACTTGTACAACAACCTAAACCAAATGCAAAATGAACGGCAGTTACTTTTACATTTATCCTTACTAATAATTACCATCTAACATGTCATTTTATGTTGATAGATATAGCAATATAAAAAATCTAACTCAAATGTAAAAAATATGCTGTTTGTTTTTACATTTCTCCCCAACATGAACATTTAACATTTTCTATTATTTTATGTTGATATATACTATTTGTCTTCCAAAATTTGTACCTGTGTAATGATGAGCATTTCTTTCTTATCTTTCAATATTTTTATTTCAGCACCAAGAATGAATTTTAGCAAGTACTCAGATAAGCAGCTTGCCTTTTTCTGTACCATGGAAACAACAGTCATACCAATACAAATTAATGGATCTCCAGAAATGTCTTACAAGTCTCAGATTGCTGAATTTTCAAAAGAATGACATTACTTTCTTATAAAAGATGTTTCTATTAACATTAGAAGATCATGTGCTGATAGTCTATGATCTGGTTTCTTAAAATAAGTGACATAAATAGACCAAAAACAGAGAGATTGTAGAGTGAAAATAGAAATGCACAGTGAGTGGAGTGGGCTGAATTTCTAATTGCATGGAGACCATAGATAAAGAAAATTTTATCAGGTGATTGTATCCAGGTCTTATGTTACCATCTTAAGCACAGTCGTAGGATCATTAACTGTTTTAGGTGTTTGGTTATATCAGTGAATGAAATAGACAACATTGTTGTATTTGTGGCATTAGAAAGAAAAAAAATACTTTTTAAAAAATATTGCTGTGCCAAAGGGAAACCTAAAGAAATAAACTCCAGTTTGGATTTTAGAAATGACATTGAGATTATTCTAAAGAACTAAGTGACTGAGGCATATCTGACTCCCCACTTTGCAGGCTGTCATAATAACTTCTAGTTATAGAAGTATGATTAAACAGACACAATTTCAGTAAGGCAATCAGAACTGGAATCCATCATAAGAAACTATGTATATCAGGAAGCTGAGTGACAAACACTGAAAACATCCATGATGATATGTGATTGCAGAAATAGCAGAAGGTATGGTGTACAAAATCAGTTTTTGTTCTGTCAAAACTGCATAAATACATCTATTTGGTGGCAGTTAAATAAAACCAACAATATAATAAGAAAAGACTTGGAAATGCAGTTTTTAGACTTTGAACTTACCATGGAAGAAAGAATGTTATAAGAATGTTGAAATAAACAGGGACCATCAAGTTTGTCTTCTGAATTA
This sequence comes from Tarsius wallacei, assembly GCA_963574415.1. NCBI lineage: Eukaryota > Metazoa > Chordata > Mammalia > Primates > Tarsiidae > Tarsius > Tarsius wallacei. The sequence goes on from CAUYQG010082711.1 coordinate 11,337, forward strand.
TCTTCACATTTACCTTGCACCACATATGTCCCTATGAATTATCATGCACACAGTGGATGAGGTTGCAACCTTAGCAGGTGAGGAGGGTATTACTAAAAGATGCATAGACGATACCAGTAATGGGAAGTTGAATACATACAATGAAATTGGTCAAACAAACAAATTAATTTAAGATAACTTAAGAGAAACTGTATATATAGCTTTTGTACTGAAAGATGGCATAAATATGATAAGAGAAAATTAAAATAAGCATTGTGGTTCTGGAAAGGAATCAGAGATGTAAATTTATAGTTGTATATTATATATAAAAGGGGACCCCAAAAAACACAAATTTATCTTTTGGCTGGCAGGGCTCTTGTAGTATAGACTTCTCCCCGCTAAGAAAGTATCCTAGGAACTCATTGGCACCTGTGTAACAGTTGGTGTTGTGAGAAGCTGTGTTCGGCTTCAATTGATTTCTCTCTTTTTTAGATATTTTCAACACATTTGCCCATTTCATAATGGGTCATTTATGAGCACGCCTGCCCACACTACGTTGAATGTTCAGCAGTTTTTAACCAAAATCAGCATGACCTCTGTGCCTACTATCCCTATTCACTCAATCTCGTTCTGAACAATTTTTTATGGTGGTTGTTTCCCAGATGAAAAAAGTCTTCAAACGCAAACATTTTGCTGATATGGGAGAGGTGAGACAAAAAATGGCAGAACTAAATGGAAACAAAATTGAAGAGCTCCAAAAGTGTTCTGAGCAGTGGAAAAGCATCTCAATAGGAGTATTACATCAAGTGGAGAGTACCTTGAAGATGACTGAAGGTTAAACATTAAGAAAATTACACACTTTTGATAAATAAATTATGGTTTTGGAGGGTCCCTCTTGAATATGCATATGTATGCACACACATTCACATATATGAAGATATTCAAGTATATATAAATGTGCATATGCATAAAATATATACCACATATATTTATACAATAACATATGCCCTTACATACATGTGTTATACATGTATGAACAATCATGTGCATGTGGTTGTGCCTACTGAGATCACCTAGGGAAAGTGACACTCCAACAGCACAGAGCACACAGTATGATGGACAGCAGTTTACAAAAACCATTCCCTTCTAAAAGAGACCAAGCCTCCATAGAGAAATTATTGTTTCCAAAGTTGAAGCAGAAAATTAGAAAACTACCTGTAGAAAGCTTCTACACTGTTGGTGGGATTGTAAACTATTATAACCTTTGTGGAAAACAGTGTGGCAATAACTTAAAGATCTAAAAATCAACCTTCCATATAACTTAGCAATCCCCCTTCTGGGAATATACCCAGAGGAACTCTAATAACTCTATGAAAAAGATTTACCTGCGTACTCTTGTTTATTGCAGCACTAAACACAATAGCAGAAACATGGAACCAAAAGTGTTTCCCATCAAACGTGGACTGGATGAAGAGAATGTGGTACATATACATGATGGAATATTATGCAACCATAGAGAAAAATAAAATTATGGACTTCGCAGCAACTTGGATGGATTTAGAGTCTGTAATACTCATTGATCTATCACAAAACAAAGATCTGAGTACTACATGTATTCACTCATAAGTGGACCCTGAACATTTACCATAATACGATAAGAAAGGGATTGGCAGTAGTAGGACACTGCCAGGGAAAGGGGGTCAACTAACTGAAATAAAGTACCCAAACTTTACCTGCATAATGACCACTTGTGTACCTAACCCTGAATTGTACCTCATATCTTTAAAATAAAAATAATTGGCTGAGCATGGTGGCTTAACCTGTAATCCCAGCACTTTGGGAGGCAGAGGTGAGAGGATTGCCTGAGCCCAGGGGTTCGAAACCAGCCTGGGCAGATTGGTGAGATCTTGTCTCTACAATAAGCCACACAATACTATCAGGGCATGGTGGCTTGCACCTGTAGTTCCAGCTACTTGGAAGACTGAGGCAGAAGGATTGACTAAATCCAGCAGTTTCTGTGAGCGTGCCACTGCACTCCAGACTGGGTGACAAGAGTGAGAGTGCAACTCAAAAAAACTTAAAATTAAATAAATAAATAATGAAAATAATCATTAAAAAAAGAAAATTACCTGAGACAGTGTGTGTGTGTGTGTGCATTTGTGTGTGCACGTGTGCATGCATGTACCTATGCCAGAAAGTAAGAACCTGCACATGTGATGATAACATATCAGACATGGTCCAGCAGGCTTGGGGTAGTATGGGATAGTATGAGGTGAGACTACAAAACTTTCACAGGTCAAATTTGGTATAGTTCCAGTATAAAAAAATAGTGATATTAAGGGATATTGACCAATAAATAAAATATGCATGTATGAAAACCGACTGAGTATGCATCTTAAAATTTGATTAAAAATGAGACAATTTCATAATCTTAAACTAACTTTTCATTCTTAATTTCATGATTATGATGACTAAATATGGTTTTGTAGGAGGATATACTTTTTTGTAAGAAGTATACACTCAAGTATTCTTAATTTATGAGACATTGTGTCAGCAACTTACTCTTAATTCAGGAATAAAAAAGTTACTTATACTATTTTGTTCAACTTTCTATAAGTCTGAGATTATTCAACATTAAAAAAATATTTAGCAAAATATCAAATTACATAATATAATTACTTCCTTGGTAGGTATTTATTGCCACAGGACACTTTATTTTATATTATTTTTATTTCTTAAAATATTTATGATCACTAGTGACAATGTATTTTAGTTTTACACTAAACATCTTAATTAACTATACTCTTTTATTAATATCAGAGTTAATTTTTTCATTTTTTTCTTACTATGTACATTAAAATATAAACAAAATTTAGAAGTTTCTCTCGCCCATGCCAGCTCTGGCATGTCCTTCTATATTTCCCTTCTTCTTTCTCTAATAAACTCTGTTTTAAAACTTAAAACTTTATATATAGTTATATATAGTTTTAAAAAGGGTTAGTATTTGGATATAGTCTTTTCAAACTACATAGGTTTAGTATCCTTTTATTTGGACTAGAATCAGAACATATCACATAGCAGAACTTTTGTAGAAATAAGAGTTTACCCTCTACCCTTTTCCTAAATTGTATCAGTCATTTGAGTCGATTGTAACTTCATCTTCTCTCTTAAGAATGCTGAAACAAGCTGGGCTCGGTGGCTCAGCCTGCAATCCCGCGCCTTGAGAGGCTGAGGTGAGTGGATTGCCTGAGCCCACGGGTTCGAGACCCGCCTGGGCAAGCGAGACCTCATTTCTATAATAAATCAAAATTAGCTGGGTGTGGTAGTGCGCGCCTGTAGTTCCAGCTACTTGGAAGGCTTAGTGGAAGGATAGCCGGAGCCCAGCAGGTCGAGGCTGCGGTGGCCGGCAGCGGCCACTGCACTCCAGTCTGGGCGACAGAGCAAGACTCCAACTCAAAAAAAAAAACCCCAAACAAACAAACAAAAAAAGAATGCTGAACCATATGCTCTGCTGTGCATAGAATAGAGAAAGTCATATTAGAAATGTTTATTTACAAGTTTGTATCATTTTCAAGAATATTAAAACATCATTATGCAAATTGTGTACTTTTAATTGGCATTTTAAAACCAGATTTATATTCCAATTTTCTCAGGAAGAAAATACAAGCAACAAAATCATACATCTTGTATATTTTCTGATGTCTTCTTTTCTTTTATTCTTATTAAACCTTCTTATCTGTTGCTCTATATGTTGCATTATTTAAAGACTGTTTGACATATTTACTACTTGTGGAGAGCTAATTTGAGAACAAAATTGCTTCTAACATGCTGTGATAGATTTTCAAAAAAAAATCAAGTTCAATTATTTATAGACTAATTTCTGTTTGCTGTCTACTGAATGGCAAAGTGAAAAGTTCACAAATTCAGCTAGATGACACTTGCCTCCTCATATTCTAGGGCACTGACATTTCTTGGTGGACTGACAGTAAATCTTAAGTCCCCAGGCTGCTCGTTAACTTTTAGAAGTTGATATAATAACTTAAAAGTTTGATCTCTCTTGGATGGCCATGAATTCTGCTTACAGATACTATAAAAAAGTACTTGGGATGGTAATAAATAGTGCCTCAAAGACTAAATTTAACTGTAGTAAACTTGGACCATAATCACTACTGATAACTTTCTATGAACATCCACATTGATGCTTTAAGGCTTTAGGGACATCTGTATTTTTTCACATCAGATAAATTGTATTTTCATTTCAGACTATGTCATTATTAGATCTATGGGCAGTCATCAATCATCTTGTGATCTCTGAGTGTCACTGTTATTAGGGTCCTGCTAGCATTTCATTTAAAAGTAAAAGAAGAACCAACAATTTGGTATCTGACAGCATTTAACATAGAGAAAGATAAAACACTAAATAAATAATTACCCCAGATAAATAAATAAAGTACCTTTTTAAGAACAAAGTATAGATATAGCAAACACATAGTATTTATATAGCATAGTAAATTTATAACAGATTTCAGATTTAAAGCAGATGACTTATATTGACATTGTAATTTTCAGTAATCAAAAAACTGTATGCAGCAGAGTTTTTTAAAAAGTACACTTAAGAAATTGCTTCATCACTTATTAATCCAGGAAATAAAATAAAATACCTGATGTATTTCTGAATATACATATGTACAGAGAGAGTAATTTTGTCATATAAAGCCTTGAAATTATTTCTCTAGCTAACTATGTTATATTTAACCACGTAAAAAATGTCCACTTATGCCTCTAGTGATTACATAAAAATTAAGATTAATAGCATTTCTTACTCCATTTTGTGATCTATAGAAGAATACCACAGACTGGGTTATTCATTTTAAAATAAATTTATTTCTTAAAGTTCTGGAGGCTGGGCAGTCTAATATCAAGTTGCCAACATCTGATGAGGGCCTTCTTGCAGCATCATCCCATGGTGAAAGGCATGTGAGAGTGAGAGAGTAACTAAGAGACAAGCAAAATCAAAACCAATTTATAGCAATGAACTCTTGTGATAATAAAAATCTACTTCCACGGTTACAACATTTAATGGGGTGGAGTTCTCATGGCCTAATTACCTAACTGTTTAATCTTCTCATTGTGTCACAATAGCAATTAAATTTTAACATGAGTTTTAGAAGGGGCATTCAAACCATAGTATATTACCAGTCCCCCCCCAAAAAAAACTCATGTTCTCACATTCAAAATTCATTCTATCCCAATAGTCTTAAATATCCAAATTCATTCTAGCATCAACTCAAAATTCCAGAGTCTCATCTAAATTAGATATGAATGAGACTAAAGGCATGATTTATCTCAAGGCAAATTGCTCTCTCGCTGTGAGTATATGAAATTAACAAGTTATACACTTTCAATGTACAATTGTGGCACAAGCACAGGATAAATATTCTCATTCCAAAAGGAATGAATAACAAGAAGAAAGAAGTTACTGATTGCAAGTAAGCCCAAAGACCAACTGGGGGAAAAAAGTCTTAAAGTTCCAGAAAAATCTCCTTTGATTCCATTCTGGGCACAATGGCATGGTTGCCGAGCACCCAAGTTCTCAGGCAGACCCGCCCTTGTGGCTTTAGTAAGCTCAGTTCACACTTCAACTTCCTCACATTGGAGTCCTGTGTCTATAGCTTTCCCAGGGTGGCACTGCACAATAGAAGCTCTACAGTTCTTGCGTTATCATCCCAGGAATGGTCCCACTTCCATGGCTTCACTAGGAATTTCCCTAGTTTTAGATCTCTTTGGTGGCTCTGCACCTGCAACAAGCCTCTCCCTAGATCCCCAGGGTGTCTCTAACTTTCTTGGAAGTCTAGGTAATGAAAGCCATGTCCCACAGTTCTTGTATTCTACTGCCTGCAGAATTAGCACCATGTGGAGGCTGGCAAGGTTTGTAATTTGCCTCTTCTGAAGTGGTAGTTTGAGCCACAACTGGCCCCAAATGAGCTATGGTTGCAGCTTCCAAGCAGTACTGTGCTAGAAAGTGAGAAGTAAATACCCAAGGTAGTTCTAGGCAGTGAGCACAAGGAGGGTGTCTGGGGCCTATCCCTCAAAAGTATTCTCCCCCTTTTGAGGGTTGGGTTTGTGAAAGGAAGGGCAGACTTGAAGATTTCTGAAATACCTACTTATTCTTTCATTGTCTTGATTACCTCTTCTATGTGTACTAATTTTTTTAAGCAAATGGTCACTTGGCCACACATTTAGTTTGCTCCCCTAAACATGCATTTTTATTCTTTATATGGCCAGGCTGAAATTTTTCAAAATATTTTTACCTGCTTGTCTTTTAATTATAGTTTGCATCTTAAAGTCATTTATTTCCTCTTGCATCTTATTTTATGCAATTACAAGTAGTCACACAGCTGGTTAAATATTTTGCTTACAGATTTCTACCATCATATGTCCTTGTTATCACTCTTTAAGTCTACCATCCATAAAGCACTAGAGTATAAATACAATTTAGTCAAGTTATTGAACACTTCATAGCAAAGATGGCCTTTACTTCAGTTTCCTATTAGATAATCTTATTTTCCATATGAGACCTAACCAGAATGACCTTTATTATCGATGTTTCAAACAACATTTTGGTCATGACCAGTAAAATAATCCCTAAGAAGTTTCAGACTTTCCCTACAGCTATTCTCTTCTTCTAATTCCTCACCAGAATCACCCTCAATGTTCTGTCAATATGTTGTTAGTTTTTTCTTAGCCTGATCCTCCAAATTCTTCTAGCCTCTACAAATCACCCAGTTCCAAAGCCACATCCACATTTTTGAGTATTTCTTATAACAACAGCTCCACTTTTTGGTAACAATTATCTGTCTTTGTTTGTTTTGTGTTATTAGAATATCACAGACTGGATAATTTTAAGAAAAATAATTTTATTTCTTACAGTTCTGGAGGCTGAGAAGCTCAGTATCAAGGATTAACTGGTGACAAACTTCTTGCTGTGTATCCTATGGTGGAAGGCAAAAGGGCATGGCAACACAAGAGTAAACAAGAGTAAACAAGAGAGGACTGAATTTGTTTTATAACAACCCACTCTCCTCACTCCAAATCCATTCCCGTGATACTGACAATAATCCACTCATGAGGGCAGAGTCCTGAGGATGTAATCACCTCTTAATGGTCCCACTTTAAATACCATGATGATGGCAATAAATTTCAACATCTGTTTTAGAGGAGACATTCAAATACTAGCAAAGCAACAATGGTAACATAAAACTTTAGCCCATATTTCTCACTCAGTAATTCTTGATGGAGAAAGTGAGCAAAATGTATGTTACTATATTCTACCATGTTGAAGTAATCAATAAAAATTTTCCAGAAGTACTCAAATACTAAATATTATTAGATTCATTAATTTAACTCTATTCACAATTAATCCTAAGTTCAATTCAAAATCCAAAAGTACATCTGATAGTTTATATTTTCATGAACTAACGACATACTATATAAGCAGTCTAGAAATCCTATCCAGTAAGTTATTAATTTTTATATTTAAAGCAAATAGCTAATTATTATCAGATAAATCCAATAGTCCTTGCTTGATTTTAGAGTCAAAATCAAGTAATAATTTGTAGAATATTTTTAAAGGACTCTGGCTTGCAAATTTATCCCTATATCTTGCCATGTATATAGTGCTTTTGACATGTTTACTAGTCATTTTCCCAAATCTGCCAGTTTACATGATACTTTTCCTTTGTAAATGTCATTTCTATTCTGAAAAGCTTCTTAACTTCTTGCACTGTTTAATCAAATTTACTTATCCTTCAAATCTCAGCTCAAATGGCATCTTTCTGTAGAAACTTTCTACTTAGTTGTCCTAGTTCTCCAACCTTAATGAAGTATTCACTTTTTTTTTTTTTGAGTTTGGGAGCTCGTTTTTGGGAAAGTAGCACTCATTACAGTTATCTAAGGTCTAATTTTTTTCTTGTGGTCTTTATAATTATATTAACTATCATAACTACTGCCAAATAGCTTCCATTTTTATATGTATTAAGCAACATGCACTGAGCTAAGAGCACTTAATTTTCACATAAAGCTCTATTTTTTTTTCAATCTTCCCTGAATGCTCCCTTCAGCCTTTCTGAAGTAATTAACTACTTGTAGGATAGTTTTATTCTAACAAAAAACAAAAGGAACAGAGAGCTCCCACTTATTCTCTCTTCATATACAGTTTGGTTTATTATTTACATCTTGTGTTAGCGTGATATGCTTGTTAAACTTTATGAACCAAAATTGACATATTATTATTAACTGAAGCCCATAGTCTACACTAGGGTTCATTGTTTTTTGTGGGTTTTTTTTTTTTTTGTATATTCTATGGGTTTTGATAAGTATGTAATGACTTGTCAATTATCACTGCGTCACACAAAATAGTTCAACTGCCCTACAAATCTCATGTGTTCCTTTTGTATTCTGCCTCCATCCACAAGTCCCCTCCAATTTGTGATCTTTTTTTCTGGCTCCAGAGTTTTGCCTTTTCCAGAATGTTGTGTAGTTGAAATCATTCTATGTATGTTTGTTAATTCATTCATCTCTTGAAGGATATCTTGATTGTTTTGGCAATTATGAGTAAAGTTGCTCTAAACATTTATGTTCAAGTTTTTTCGTAGACATAAATTTTCAGCTCATTTAGGTAAATACCAAAGGACGCAATTACTGGATTGTATGATAAAAGTATGTCTAATTTTCTAGGAAACTACCAAACTCTCTTCCAAAGTGACTATACCATTTTGCATTTTCTGTAGCAATGAATAAAAGTTCCTTTTTCTTTTCTTTTCTTTCCTTTTTTTTTTTTTTTTTTTTTTGTTGAGTTGGAGTCTCACTCTGTCACCCAGGCTGGAGTGCAGTGGCAGCTCCCGGCCACTGCAGCCTCGACCTCCTGGGCTCCGGCGATCCTTCCACCTCAGCCTTCAAAGTAGGTGGAACTACAGGCGCGCGCTGCCACACTTGGCTAGTTTTTTGATTTATTGTAGAGATGAGGGCTCGTCAAGTTCCCAGGCGGGTCTCGAACCCGCGGACTCAGGCAGTCCACTCACCTCAGTCTCCCAAAGCGCGGGATTAAAGGCTGAGCCACCAAGCCTGGCTAAAAGTTTCTTTTTCTTCACATCCCAACCATTACTTGGTATTGTCAGTGTTCTGAATTTTGACACCTCTAACAGATATTTAATGGCGGCTTGTGGTTTTAATTCACAAATGCCTAATAACATATAATGTTGATTTGTCATAAGGTTATTTGTCATCTGTATATTTTTTGATGATATATCTGTTTCAAATCTATTGATCTTTTTTTAAGCTGTGTTGTTTTCTTGTTGTTGAACTTTATGAGTTCTTTATCTGTTTTAGATACCAGTCCTTTATCACATATGCATTTTGCAAGGAATCTTTTCCCAGCCTGAGACCTATCTTTCCATTCTTTGATAAATATAATTTGTATATCAGAAGTTTTTAATTTAATAAATTTCTAATTGTCAGGTTTTCTTTCCCAAGAATTATGCTTTTGCTGTTGTACCTAAAAAGTGACTGTCAAATCAAAACACCTAGATTGTTTCTACCTTGTCTTCTAGGAGTTTTACATTTTTACATTTCACATTTAGATCTATGATTTATTTTCAATTAATTGTCATGAATAGTATAAGTTCTGTGTCTATATTCATCTGAAGTCATATTTTTGTTATCGGTATTATTGGTATTTCTATTTATAAAGTAAAAAATAACAAAAACCATACTTTTATCATATGGAGTGTAATTCACAAGCATTAATGATAGAATTGTACTTGTGCTCAAGTCTATTAGGTGTCAAAGACAATTAGATTAATTATTATGTAATATAGTTCTTTCAAGTCTCAGTCATCTTTGCAAAGCATATCTAGCATACTCACTGGCACACAGCAGGTCCTTAACAAATCTATGATAAAAGAGAAATTAATGAGCTCACAAAAGAGGCAAAGTTGCAGTGTCATAATTAAATACCATTAAAAAATCAAATCTGAGCCGGGCTCGGTGGCTCAGTCTGTAATCCCGCGCCTTGGGAGGCTGAGGTGAGTGGATTGCCTGAGCCCGCGGGTTTGAGACCCGCCTGGGCAGGCGAAACCTCATCTCTATAATAAATCCAAAAAATTAGCTGGGCGTGGTAGCGCGCGCCTGTATTTCCGGCTACTCGGAATGCTGAGGCGAAAGGATCGCCGGAGCCCAGCAGGTCGAGGCGGCGGTGGCCACCGCACTCCAGTCTGGGCAATCGAGTGGGACTCCAACTCAAAAAAAAAAAAAAAAAAAAAAAAATCAAATCTGCTTTTCTTGTTTGTTTGTTTGTTATTTTGGTTATATATGTGTGTAAATATAAATATATAAATTTTTTTTTTTTTGGAGTAAGCTCAATGTTTTTAAGTGGATGCTTGTAGTCCCTAAATTCAAAATAATTAAAATATATAAGGAACTAGTTTAGTAGCTAAATAGATTATACACTATGACAGATCAATAAAAAGCCATGATAAGTTTTGGAGACATTCTATAAAATTTTTAACAAATACTAAATGTTGACTATTACTGACATTAAGGACAAGCAAAAAAAATTAAGTATACTAAGTACACATTAACCTTGAAATGGAAGATACTTAGGCAGTAAAAATAATCAATTTTATAGCCTTAAAATTATGTTCTCATATGATGTTTTTACTAAAATAACAATTGCTTATTTTAGATAGCTTACCACTTAGCTCATTTACAGTTAGATTTAGGGTTCTACAAAATTGCTAGCTAATGGCTAAAAAGGAGATTTTGTCCTGAAATACACGCTTTCTTTGGAAAGTTACTGAAATAGGTAGATATTCTTTTCAGCTAATTAATTTCTGGATGCTGTATCCTCATTTATCATCTGACAGGCTCACAATAACAATATGTGCCCTTGTGATCATGAGATTCAGTATTATATCTGTTAAAAAAAAAGCCTTTCCATAGAATTTTTTTTTTGCACTAGCAATTTGTGAAGAGTCAAGCAGCATTACTGTTTATGGTTTAGAGACACATGCTTGAATTTTTTAAAACTTTTATAATATGCACTCATATGTTTTATGAGACAACATTCTTCTTAATATACTAATGTCTGTAAATTATTATAGTTACACTACAAGAAAAGACGTAGTGTGCTTTTTTCTAATACTCTAATAACTAAACCAAAATAAAATAGAAAACATTTTATTCTTTTTTTCATGAAAAAATAGCTTGTTTTTTATTTTCCTTAAAAGTTTGAAGTTTGCCTTATTCCCTAGAGTCATGATTGACCCAAACAACCTAAACAAACCAGATTTATGTTCATGATTCTAGTGGAGGGCTACCACAAGACCCTTTTATCTAAGTAAATCTGCCTTGGAATTATCTGGCATATCATTTCTGCCACTCTAAGTACGTTCTATCGAATTCAGTTATGTTACTGAGGGAAGACAAGTCTTCCCCGGATTTCTCAATGTTTCTCAAATGACCTGGCCTCCAGAGTTATGAAGATTAATATACTCTGACATTCAGAATGCTAGCTTTTATTTCTTTCAAAAATATTAGCTTCTCACATGCCTAGGGTGTTAGACTTGTAACCGTTTGTTTTCTTAATGATAAAAGCATTTGTTCTCATTCAAGGGTTATAAATCTTTTCTTATCTTCTCAGACAGGTAAGTTCAAGGAGAAGGCCTTGAATTGATGGAAAAGATAACTGAATAGCTAGGAAAATTCCAGAGTGATTTAAAGAGTTATTTGCCTATGTGATTACATTCCAAAAGGGATAAATTATATATTTAAAAATTAACAACCCTTGTCATAGCTTCCTCCCGAAGACACTTATTTACATTACAAATAATAAGACTCAGAATAGTTCCTACTTTTTTCCAGAGAAGAATTTGTTTACATTGTAAAGTAAGTGTTTCTCTTTCTTCCTCAGGAAGAGTGAGGAGACAATTGTTTCTCTCTTAAACACCTGCAGTAATATGTCTGGGGTTCTTCACTTACAGTGTGGACACAGATTGGTGTAAGAAGATTCTGGCCTTCATCAGCTCATCGCAGGGCAAATGGAAATAATGTAGTTATTTCTGTAGTAAGTAATCTTTTACTGTCCAGACATATTTTGTCTAATTTTAGAATAATATTAGTAAACATAGATATTAAAATCTTATCTTACGGCATCATCTCTGAGAATCATATGCCACTGATACATAGAAATAAAAAGTACAATCACCTCCAACAGGTATCTTTGATTCTTATGTACTTTTTCCCAGTTATTAGAATACAAGAACCTAGGAAAAAACAGCATTTTGTGTAATTTTGTAAATCATCATGCGTCCTCAGATTGATAACATACAATTAGTTTAAAGTGGACTATTAATAACTAAATTATGTAGCTTTTAATTTAAAATAATAAGCTATGTAATAATTTTAAAAGATGAATGATGAATAACACTGCTATAAAACTTTCTTGACTAGGAAAAAAACAAGTAGGTTAGTTAGGCAGGGAAATACTTCTGAAAGACACAATGTCACAAATATTCAACTTTTATATCCTTCTACACATCATCTAGTAGGTTAGGATTTTAGCCCATGACATAATGATTGCAAAATTTTGGGAAGTGTTTGCATCTTCCTTTAGTATTTCTAATAAATCGTCTGGATTGGGAATTTCTTCAGTCTCTAAATTTTATTTGGTTGTTCCAAAACATCTTTTGTGTCTCTAAGACTTTGGGATACTCTGGATGATTGAAGCACTCTCTTAGGATATATGTGAATAATAATTTCTAGGAACAGCAGTAGAAAGAAAATAAAACTGAGACCACACTTCAGTCATGAATCTAAATATATTACAGTGGCTGGTTATGAAATAGTATGGACCTACTTTTGTGCAACGGACAAGATGATAAATTTGACATCATGAAATAAACTACTACTTGGCCTTTGGTCAAGCTGATTTCATTGAATTCTAGTCTTAAAGGTTGTATATTCATGATTACCAAATTATATAAGAAATTGGCTAGTTTTTTCTTGTGCAGAAAGCACTGTTAATTGTGAAAGTCTGGTTTCTTAGGGAACAAATGCAGGCTCTCAAGAAGCAAATGTAAAATACCTCACAAAAATACATGAACTATATAACTGTTTCTCTTCCAGAGAAGCCAGTCTTAATTGCTTACTACTTCAGGCCGACCGCTATAGAGAGGAGGTCCTAATGGCTGAAGATGATGGTGAATATTACCCCACTGATTAGAGCATTATAGCATCCTTTATGAGAATTTTTACAACTAAATGGAATTAATTTCATTTTAAGGAGTCTGCTTCTGGTTAAAAATCTGTGTGATTTCTCAAGACTGACCATAGGCAATTAAAAAGGTCTTACCTGGCAGGTCTCTCAGGGGAAAGCTGCCCTCCCTACACAGAACTGGTGCACTTATGTGGTATTTGTTTTTCTATTCCTGTGTTACTTCACTGAGAATAATACTCTCCAATTCCAGCCAAATTGCTGAAAAATACATTATTTGTTTATGGCTATATATTATTTTATGGTGTGTGTATGTGTGTGTGTGTGTGTGTGTGTGTGTGTGTGTGTGTGTGTGTGTGTGTAATATATATAGTAGTTTATACCAGGCATGATTTTGATTGGAGTACAATAGTTTTGCACTGCCATGATACTTAATTCTTCCATCAAATATTTATGAAATGTTTTCAATGTCCCATTTTCTATAAATTATTAAAAAATTAAAATCATACATTTAGTCAATTTTTTATTTCAACAAATTCAGGACCTCAAATGAAGGCAAAGAGCCCTAAGAATAAAGGTGACTGGGCTAAGATCCAAACATGAGTAAAGGCATGAACAATCAAAGGGCCTATGTCCCTGACTGCAACACCCCCCAGGGACTGCAGTACACTGGCTGTGTACCAGGGCTGTGTGGGGGGAGGGTAACCTTTCCTTGAGAGACTTGCCAGGTAAGGCCTTTTTATATGTGATATTTATATCATATTTTCTTTATCCACTGATCAGTTTGGGCATTTAGTTTGATTCCATATCTTTGTAATTGTGAATTATGCTATAATAACCATGTGAGTGCAGGTGTCATTTTTGTATTAATGACCTCTTTTCCTTTGGGTAGATACCAAGTGGTGAGATTCTTGGATCAAATGATAGATCTACTTTTGTTCTCTGATAAATCTCCATCCTGATTTTTATACAGGTTGTACTAATGTATATTCCCACCAACAGTGTATAAGTGTTCCCTTTTCACCACATGTGCACCAACATCTATTTTTTTTTAATTTTTTAATAATGGCCATTCTGACTGGTGTGAGGTGATATCGCTTTCCGATTCTAATTTGCATTTCTCTGTTGATTAATAATGTTGAGCATTTTTATATGTTTGCTGTCCATTTGTATGTCTTCTTTTGAGAAGTGTTTGTTCATTTTATTTGCATACTTTTATTTATTTTCTTGTCAATTTGTTAGAGGGGTTTTTTGTGTGTGTAGATTCTGGATATTAGTCCCTTGTAGGATATATAGTTTGTGAATATTTTCTTTTCTTTCATTCTTTAGACTGCCTTTTCACTCTGTTTATTGTTCTTTGGCTGGCATAAGTTTTTTAGTTTAATTAAGTCCCACTTATTTAGTATTGTTTTTGTTGCATTTGCTTTGGGAGGGCTTAGCCATAAATTATTTGCCTAAGCCAATGTTCAGAATATTTTTTCATCTATAATTTTTATGGTTTCAAGTCTGACATTTAAGTCTTTAATTCATCTCACATTAATTTATATATATGGTGAGAGACAGGGATCCAGTTTCAATCTTCTGCATGTAGCTACCCAATTTTCTCAGCACCACTTATTGAATAAGATGTCATTTCTCTAGTGCGTGTTTTTGTCTGCTTTGTTGAAGATCGGTTGCTTGTAGGTATTTGGGTTTATTTCTAAATTATCTGTTTGACTACATTGGTCTATGTAACTGCCCTTTATTCAGTATCATGCTGTTGTGGCTACTATAGCTTGGCTCCATAATTTATAGTAAATTTGAAGTTGGTTAATGTGATATCTCCAGTTTTTAGAACCATATATTTCAAACTGAAAAATAATATCACATTATTATTACGCTTAATAATTTCATTTTAGAAATACAGTTGATTCAACATTGTCCAAGTTGCAAAAATGCCAAAATAATTATATTTAAAGATGTTTCTAATTATGTGAATAGATTCCAACAAGTAGACGTGTTTTATCAATTTTTTAAAAATCTTCATGTTTTTGATTAGTAGAAATAATTTATTATAATTTTTATGTGAAATAAATTTTATTACATAATAATACATACATTATTAGTATAACTTCCAGATTATGAGAACCACTTACATGTGTTGTGTTTTTGTTTTTTTCGGGGGGGCTGACAATTTTCTGTTTTACTATTTGTCAAATCTAGATTTTTCTCCCAACTTTATCTCACTGGGACAAGGGAGCAACAGCTAATTGAATACTAATATGTCTTCTAGATTATAAAAATATGCTTCAACCTTAAAATGGCCAAAACTCAGTTGATTTTCTTTACCATAATTTTAAGCAAAACTCTACATTGTATATCTTGTGGATTGCTGTATATTCATCCACCCGTGGGAAAAACCTAGACGTTTTCCTAAATTTCTTTCTCTTTTACACTTTCCACTAGTTAACCAATCAACCTTGTGTTTTTGTAACTCATTTTTATTTATGTTTTTCTCCAGATTTTCATGGCAACTGTTTTAATGTATCCACTTATAATTTCTTGTTTGGATAACTCTGCTAGTATAATGTCTACAAAAAATCTAGTACACATTTAAATAATATTTGCTAATTTTGTTAAATAATAACAGTATTTTTGTTTCAGGCCCCTTGTTCAATAAAATAAAGAGGGTGTCATCTCAAACCTTTAATTTCTTTCCAATGCTATCTGAAAATAACCCAATTTTTAGCAAAGCTTATGTGACCCATTATTATTTTTCCATTGTTTACCCTTTAGCCTTATTTTGTACATTCTGCCTCATGCAAAATATGCCTTCTTTGAACTTAGATTTTGCCATGTTTCCTCTAGGCTGACTTTCCTATGTTACTCTTAGGGAGCAGATGTTAACCTGCTTGCAAAATAGTGCTAACATTAATACTTTATAAATAAACAAGATATATTGTACTCTCAATGGTGCCATATCTACAGAGTAACATCTTCTTCAAAGGGGTTGTCAGAACTCAAAATAGGTGCTTGGGGAATTATATTTCAGAAAATATCCTCTGAAGCTGGAGCTTTCTAAGGTAATAAGTTAATAAGTATAAACAGAAAATTCATTGAGGAAGTAGTATTTTTTTAAAAAAGAAATTATGACATGTATAGATAGAGGATAAAAGTCTGTTTTATGTTCACTCTGACATGAAACAAAACACAGATCATGCAGAGGTTCAGGCCCCCTCCTTTTGTCCTCCCTATATTCCCCACCTTATTTAAGACTTTTCTTTCTCTCTGTCTCTCTTCCCCCCTCAGCACACGTATATATGAAATGAAATTTTACTTTGACTCAGTTTCTCTGTACAGGAAGTGGTTAACTGTGCTGGGTTATTCTATTGGTAATCAAGTATTTTTTGAAATAATCGCTACTTTCAAAATCATAAGCACTGCTAAGATTTGTCAATGAAGGTAGTCTATACAAACTGAGAAAAAATACTAGAGAAACTGAGGTATGATTATAGAGCCAGTGATACATAGAAGTAAATTTATCTAATCCATTCAACCTGAATATGTTCATTCCAGCATTTTCGCCAACGTTTATTAAGATTTATAAAATATTTGTTAAACTGCTAATATTTGACAAGCACTAAAAACAAAAAAAAATTCTAATAAAAATAATACATGTTCTTTGCATGTTCTTTAAAATTTAGCAGAAAGAATTGACAAACAAATAATAAATATTAAGAACTACAAGATAATTTGAGGATGTTAAAATACTAAAATAATAAAAAGTCATGTAATTAATTTTTAAAAAACACTCCAGTGGAGATAATATTCAAGTTGAATTTTAAAAATCAGTCAGAAACTGCCCGGGGAGGGGGGAATGCGAGATTGGCAGTAGTGGGAAACTGCCAGGAGGGGGCACACCTCATCAACAAGGGTACCTGTATAATGAGCATTTGTATACCTAACTCTGAATTGTACCTCACATATTTAAAATAAAAAAAATAAAAAGATGAAAAAGTAAAAATCAGTTAGAAAAATTGGATCTCTGGATGAAGGAGAGAAGGGGGTCATTTAGCAGGAAATTATATGTGTAAAGACACTGAGATAAAAATGATCACTGGATTCTAAATCACATCATCGTTGTTTTAGTAAACTTGTGTTTCTGTAACATAACATTTGAGACTGGGTGATTTATAACAGAGATAAATGTATTGATTCACAGTTCTGCAGACTGAGAAGTCTATGGTCAAGGTGTCAAGAGGCTGGCATATGGTGAGGACATTCTCTTCTTCATAGATGATGCCTTGTACACTGCATCCTCCTGAGAGGAGTAAGGCTGGATCCTCAACATGGCAAAAGGCAGAAAGGGCCAAGAGCAAAAGGAATCTGAACTTGTCATTTTATAACAGTAATAATTCCACTCATGATGTCAGAGCCCTTATGGCCCTATCACCTCTTAAGTTCCCACCTCTTAATACTGTTACAATGGCAACTTTTAACATAAGTTTTAGAGAGGACAAACGTTCAAACCATGGCAATCATGTAGACAGTACAGTTAAAGTTGAAGAAAGTCATAAAGGCTTATATAAAGGAAAATCATAATCAATTTTTATAAAGGAATGTGTTTAATGAAGATAGGAGTGATTGAATATATTAGATAATGGGCAAACTACATCCTAAGAACAATTAGGAAACCAAAAATTTGGGGAAAATTGAGTTAAGGTAGTGGCAAGGGAATGGAAAGAAATGCACATATATTATTCAGGAGGTCATGTGCAGAACTTTAACAGGATGCATTAATATAATTTGTACTCAAATATGCTATCTGGTAATCCTATCTCTGCCTTAGAATATTATTTGGATGGGTGAAAAAATGTATGTAGTTCTTGTTAATTGAGAAAAATTATATATTTACTCCAAACATGATTTCTTCATAGAAAATGTGACTTTTACTTTAAGAATTAAGTCCAGTAGTGTTTTATAGACCATGGAAATACCTTCTTTCTATATTTCTTTCTGAAAATTTACCTCAGAAAATTTAAAATATATTGAATTATTAGTCCCTCAGAGAATAAGGAGGTTAATTGCACGAGAATTTTTATTAGATAACTAGTGTACTGTATTTCGAGATAATAAAAAGTTTATGTAAGAAAAAGATTCAAAATGTATCTATTCTAATGACATTCATACTAAATTTCATTTTTCCCATAGTGGGTATCAGAATACCTAGAATAAATGACAAATGATCAATATTACTGGTATCACTTTCAGTTAATAATGGTTATTAAAGGGCCATGAAACCCATTGTTTGTTGTTTTGATTACAATTGTGTGTCACAATTACGTTCAACAATAGCAAAAATAATCAAGACCATCGTTTATGGTAGATATTACAGGTATTCAATTTTAAATAAGTGATTTTATTTTATGCCTTTAAATGCTACCATAAAAGAATAAATTAAGATTCAATAATAACCAGAAAAAAGTCACCTTAGTGAATATCAGACGTAATTCTAAGTGTGTGAATATTTTCAAGGCCTTTGTTTCAAGCATGTAATAAAAAATATTAAAAGGAATAAATTTTGGTTTTCTAGATTTATTATTTTTATTTTTTAATTATTGCTTGGAAGCATTTGCAAAATATTGACTAAATCAAAGATTTGCAATGTTTTAGAATATTTCTATTGTCAATAGAGACATTAGTAATGATTTATTTCTATTAGATAAATTTGCAATTGGAAACGTATCTTTTGCCATGGATAATTTGTTGATATACTTTATTTTTTCCTTTAAGACATACACAAGCTCATATGCATGTGCACATACTAAAACAAATGGAGTTTTTAAAAATAAAAACTACATGTTAAACAAAAGTTATACAGCTAGTTACATGTCAGATATCACTGTATGTTCCTACTTTTTACTTCCACCCGCATTCACTATTTATTAGTTATTAAGGCCAGCCTGGAGAGATTGGGACACTTAATTTATCTCATTTAACAGATATTTATCAAATACTATTCATATTGTCTAGCACTGTTCAGAATGTCCTTGCATGTGTTATCATAGGTATGAAAAAACTGAGTCAGAAAATGTAACCACACTGGCACTTTCACTATACTGAGTTGCCTTCTGATCCACATTCCTCCCACATGTAGAAGAGTCAGTGTTGCATTACGAATGCATAGTAAATCATATAACAGATATTTCGTCTTCCTGTTCTCTTGTTTTTAACCGTGAATTTTAGATAGTGTATGTGTTGTATGAAAACTTTTTAAATCAAGTTCATTACACTCTTTTCAGAAGCCCATCCATTTTCTTTTTGTTTTAACCTATACACCATAGAGGCAGGAAGAGAGAGTAAAGGAGGGAGAGTGGATAAAGTGGAGATAAAAAGAATCTTGCTTTTTTAAAACCTGAATTACAGAACTCACACATATTTTCTGGTGTCTCATCGCCACTTCTTTCAGCTTTCAGGAAAATTTCAGCATTTTTTTCTGCAAAAACTTTATTTTTATTTGGTAAATTCAGCATTTTTTAAGGGTCAGGTGTAGTAATGCAGGCTTTGGAAGCATTACAATCTCTGTCATGGTTTACCAATTCTGCTATGATAACATGAACACAGAGATAATACACAAATGTATCAGTATGATTATGCTCAAATACAACTTTATCTGCAAAAACAGTCATTGGGTTTATTTCTTCTATGGGCTGTATTTTCTGTCATTTTAAGATTTATATGTGTTTCATCTGTGTTGTGAGAATAACAAAAGGAAGACATTTCTTAGGGTCTAGAACCAGAAGAGGCTTAAACTCATATTCACACCAGACCACCGATGATAATGTGGACATTTTGAATGTTACTAAGATGACTAGAGCTCATTGTCTATGACTGAAGAAAACATTTAGCATAGCTACTACTGCTTCAATATTTGGAAGAGTGCTTAATATATTTGTGTTAAATAAGTGAAAATACTTGAAAATATTTTGTTTTAAAATACAACAGTAATCTCCAGTAAACACCAAACTAACCATGAAAAATAAATACATACCTTTGATCTTGCTTGTGTTATTTAAAAAGCTAATAATATTTCAGTGGAACACTTTTTAGAATATTTTTTGCTATTTTTATATTTAGGTAAACATACTTCATACTAAATTTTTTTGCCAGTGATGAAAACATATATGTTTGGTCATGTGTATACAATGACTATGTAAATTATCATGATGTTTTTATACTCCAGAGTCATTCCTCAGCTGTTCCTTCGGAACGGAACTCTGTTTTCTCTTATCTTTTGGGTGACTATCTGCATCTGATGAAATATGCTCATTATTATTTTTTTTTTTGCCAGCTATTGTTTTGGAAATAGAAATATTGCCAGTTCAGGGAAGTGACATAGGGTAGTGCCTGTTGAGATACTCCTGGAAAAGTTTCTTAGTTTTAATGAGAACTCAGGAACCTTTCCACACTCCCTACTACCATGTGCCATTGGATATGATACCTGCAGTTGTTGCAGCATTTTAAACACATGAAGAGACAAACCTTAGGATGAAACCAAATGCTTAGAATAGCAACATGCATACTCAGATATATTTTAATTAACCTAGAGACCACTCCATTTAGTGATTTCTTAATATATGAGGTAACAAACCCTCTTCCGAAGTTGTCATTGTTAGCAGTCCTAAGCATCCTAACTTATCCTCCACTCTCCGTCCTTAACAAAGCTGAAATCTGTTTTCTCATGACATTCAATGTTTTATGATAGTGTCGCTGGCACATTTATCAGGTCTTTTAATAATAAGAGTTGAAGTAGGCTGAGCGCATTGACTCATACTTGTAATCCCAGCACTTTTGGCGACTTCAATGGAACACTTGAACCCAGGAGTTTGAGACCAGTGTAGGCAGCATAATGAGACCTCATCTCTACATAAAATCAAAAATTTAGCCTGGTATGATGGCACATGCCTGTAGTCCTGACTACTTGGAAAGCTGAGGCAGAAGGATTGCCTGAGCCCAGGAGGTCTAGGCTGTGGTGAGCTGTTATAGTGCTACTGCACTTCAGCCTAGACAACAAAGTGAGACTCCAACTCAAAAAAAAAAAAAAGAAGAAGAAGAAAAGGAACTAATATCAGATGAAGAATCTCAAATAGTAAATACATAGGAGAGCTCAGATTTTTGGAAAAGCCTAAAGTATAAGTCAATTCATCTAGATAAATTGTGAATACAATGAAGAGGTAGTTACAAATATGGAAAGGTGGAAAGCAAATATATATGTCGTGTAGTTTTTGATGGGAATTGGTCACACACACACACTTTGCATACACACAAGAAAGATTCTTGACATCATTAGTAATTGAGGGAATGCAAATAAAATTGCAGCATAAACCTGACAACAAAATTAGAATATCTTCAATTTAAAAAACGAATCTTGCCTTTCTTGAGTCTTATTCACTCTTTCCATCCATTCTCTAATCCTTGAATATATCCGGATGAACTCAAATTATTCTACATAAAAGATACCTGTACAGGCATATTTGTTGCAGCTTTATTCACAATAATAAAAACATGGAACCAACTATGCTGCCCACCGAAGCTGGACTGGATTAAAAAAATGTAGTACATATACACAATGGAATATTAGGCAGCCATAAAGGAGAACAAATATATGGACTTTGCAGCAACTTGGATGATTTAGAGTCTATCGTACTCAATGATCTATCACAGAAACAAAGAACTGAGTACCATATGTTCTCACTCATAAGTGAACCTTGAACAATTATCATAATACTATAAGAAAGGGATTGGTAGCAGTGGGAAACTGCCAGGGGAGTGGAGGTTGGATTGGCAGTTGAGGTAAACTGCCAGGGGAGGGAGGGGCACACCTCATCAACAAGGGTACCTGCATAATGAGCAATTGTATACCTAACCCTGAATTGTACCCTACATCTTTAAAATAAAATAAAATAAAATAAAATTTTAAAAAGACAGGCAATGCTATATGTTGACAATTATGTGATAAAATTAGAACTCTCCTACACTGCTACTAAAATTTTTAAATGATACGATCATTTTGGATAACACTTTGGGATTCATAAAATATTAAACATCAATTTACAATGTTCTTTAGCCATTGCACTCTCAGGTGTTTGTCCGAAAGAAAATACACATACAAAAAAATTGAACACAAATGTTTATAGTAACTTTATTTGTAATAGTCACAACAAAAAACAAAAGTGATGCAAAGGTAAATGAAAAAATAGATTTTGATATAGACATGCAATAGAATATTATCACTACAACAAAAATTAGCTATTGACATAGTGCATATTATGTAATTATCTCTAATATATAGAAGTGGGAAATGCAAGCTAATATCTAATAAAAGAGTACAAATTATTGGTTTCTTTGTAACTGAAGTGGTTATTGAAAAGGGGAAGAAGAAGAGGTTACAAATAGGGCTTCAAGAGACGTGTATATGCACTTTCTTGACATAGACATGTCAAGTCAAAATTAAAATGTGAGACATCTCTAGATTTAACCTTTTATTTGGGAAGAAAGAACTGCAATTTGGGGCATACACACTGACTGGTTAGCCTTTGGTATAGCCAGAGGACCAAGAGGAGATTGGAGGTTTCACAACAAGGAGAAATGTTTTATATTGTTCTTTGAGAAAGTTTATTGGCACTAGCAAGGTTCTGGGGAGCTGACTAGAATGACAGTGGTGGGTAAAAGTCTTAGAGTTGTAGCAGGTCATTTAAGCAACTATTGGATAAAACTGCTTTCAGACAGTTTCAGCAACCAGCCTTGCAGATAATTACATTTTTGAAGCAATGTTACTCGTATTCTGTTTTACTTAGGTATGACAAGAGTGACCTTATTTATATGATCAGTTTTCATATACATATGTTGAAATTCATATACTTGTGCATTTAATACATGTGCAGTTTATTATCAATTGAATTTTTTTGATAGTTAGATTTTATATTATTTACCTAGAGGTTTTATTTTGAGGCTTATACACAATTTCAGTTTTTTCTGCTAATCTACTTACTTGGAACTTGGCTGCACTTATGGAGAGAAATTTAAAGCACATACCACAATGCAGTCCCTGAAAACACCAAGTGAACATATAGATCCCATTCTGTTAGATAATAGCTCATCAGTAGCACCTCTGATTTTCTGATGGCCTTTGCAATCTGCCAAATGTCTATGACTGACAACTTGAGATATTCTAGTATATGATAATAAAACTGACAGTGCGAATTGTTGGAGACACATTTCATTAAGAAAGTTGCCTTGAGTATGGAGAAGTCATAATGAATGGAAATTTGGGATTAAAAAATAAGATAAAGTCCTCAGTAGGTCTCCCTCCTTAATGACTAGATATTGTTAATGCTATAGTTAAGAAAGTTCTGAGGAAAATCACTTTGTCCAGTCCTCAGATCTCCTTAGAAATAACAATAATTGCAACTATATATTTTAGAAGCTTTACATTTATTATTAATACCTACAATATTTAATGTTATGACTTTTAGAAAAAATGTTCTTAAAAATTTTGTTAATCTAATTGAAGTAACTAATCTGAAATAACTATGACATAAATACCTTTATACTTTAAGTCCATTATAGTAAAACAACACAGTACAATAGACAAATAAATAGATTCTCATATATAATTTTAAAATTTTATTGCCACATTTCAAAAAAAAGAAACAAATAAGCTAATTTAAATACCACGTGTTTTCAAAATATTATATTCTAAATATTATTGTTTTACATTAAATCCATAAAAACATTAATAAAATATCTGATTTTTGTCATACTAAGTTTTCAATCTTTTATTTATTTTGTTTAAGAAACTGTCTTAATGCAAATGCTAAAATTTTATCAGAAATAGTTGGCCTACATTCAGGTTGCATAAAACTTATAATTTGAAGAAGCAAATTCACATACCCAAGAGTAGTTAATATACTTAAAAGTATTATAATAACTAGATCAAGTGTAAATATTAATTTTACATTAATATTCACATCCACATTGAGAATACTTGTTTATATTTGCTAATACTCAGTGATTTATCACAGAAACAATGATCTGGGTACTGCATGTAGTCACTCATAAGCAGCCCCTGAACATTTATCATAATACTATAAGAAAGTGATTGCTATGGGGAGACAACTCTTATTAACAAGGGTGCCTGAACGAAGCATATTTGTATACCTAACCCTTAACTGTACCCCACAATATCATAATAAAAAATATTGATTATAAAATTTTTTTTAAAAAAGAAAGTGATTGCCAGGGAAGGGAGGGAAGGTGTACGTATCATCAGTAAGGGTACCCAAACTTTACCTGCACGATGACCACTTGTGAACCTAACCCTGAATTGTACCCAAAATCTTTAAAATATAAATAATAATAATTAAAAAGAATAATTAATTTGGCTTTGAAGCAACATTATATTAATTTCAAAACTGTGCAAGTTAGGAAAATTTACTGACAAAGTAAATTCATTATAATTAACATTAAATTAAAAGATATTGCAGAAAGTGAAAAGCAATTTTAGACGTATAAATATCGAAAAAGCATTCTTCAATTTTTTTCTTGTAGTTGCTGCTGTAACACTGTATGTGTCCATTACAATTAAAATTATTTACATTGTCAATTGACAATAGAAACCCAGGATAAAATCCTTATAATTTATTTATATCAAGAAGTTTTCACTGAAATATTAGTTTTCATAAAATACCACATGCATGATGATAATTGTTAAATAAACATAAATAAAACTGTTGTTTGTCTTTGATTATAGAATATTTGATAATTATATTATTGTTTCAAGAAAATCTTAAAGAGAAGTTACAATTGAGTGAATTTTGTAAACTTTTCTACAAATCACCAAAGAAGCATTGAAAAGAAAATACAAGATTCTTAAAAGTATGGTCTGTTTTTTAAAAAACATTTTCATAACATAGCAAATAATCATAGCATTTGGATATATATACTGTGCAATCTTCAAAATTAGATCCATGATTTAGTGTGCATTTCAGAGAGCTGGGCACAGATATTTAATATGTACCATAGGGAGGAACACATCCAATAAGAGAAACATTTGTGCCAAGAGATGTATTTCTGTGACACAAACTGATAATATTTTTTCCTAAATCTAAAAATCATTTTAGGAAAAAAATTTCCCCAAAATCCATTTGACAATGTCTAATATAATATCTTGCACACTATCTAAAGAAAGCTACCTTTTGCTTTTAAAATATTATTTTTTGTCTTTTTCACATAAATTTTTAAGATGTTAATAATAAAATTAATTTAACATCTCTTTATTTAAAATTGTTTTCTTTTTGCGTTTAACGGCTCTTCAACTTTACAAGCTCAGATCTTGTTTAAAATTGTAAACAAATTCAACCATTGTTTTTTTAAACCCTGGCCAGGCATGCTTCCTAGCTTTTGCCCCCTCCCCTACCTTGGGGAGGGTACATCTCCTCTCTCTCTAATTTACTTTCTAAATAAACTATATTTTCCTTTCTAAAAATAAAAAAAGAATTGTTAAAAAATTCTGTTCTACTTTTAATTCAGATTTTAGGTGATGAATTTTGAAGGTTATTTTTTTACTCCTCATATTAAATTCACTGTGGCTTTGTTAGTAAAATCCTTCAAGAATGTCCACTTTACCGTCTTTTAAATTTTTTCTACAAAGAAGAGGTTTTACATTTTGCTGTGTTGCAGCAAATTACTCTGCCGTTTCTCCCTCCCTATTTTCTCCTCCTCTGCCTCCTCCTTCTCCTCTTCCTGTTCTTCTTGTTATCTTTTTAGGGTTAATAGTCCTAGTAATAGTTTCTGCATCTTCATTTTATTTTGCAACATAAGTATACATATATATTTTTAAATTTTCTTACTTAATTTGTAAACAAAAAAATAATAAACTATATTATGTTGTAGGTAAAATAGTGATATACCAACTATGCCCATGTCCTATCTTGAAACCCATGCTATTTTAAAGTTACATGGTCTATTTGGAGTGCCCAAGATTATCCCTACTTTCAGTTATTTTATTTTATTTTATTTTATTTTTTTTTTTTGAGTCGGAGTCTTCACTCCATCGCCCAGACTGGAGTGCAGTGGCCGCTCCCGGCCATCGCATCCTCGACCTGCTGGGTTCCGGCGATCCTTCCGCCTCAGCCTTCCAAGTAGCTGGAACTACAGGCCCGCGCTACCACGCCCGGGCTAATTTTTTGATTTATTGTAGAGATGAGGTCTCGCTTGCCCAGGCGGGTCTCGAACCCGCGGGCTCAGGCAATCCACTCACCTCAGCCTCCCAAGGGATTACAGGCTGAGCCACCGAGCCCGGCTGCCTCACTCTTTTAAGAAATTCATTTGTTCATCTTTTCTTATTGGTTTGCATACACTTTTTGTAAATTGAGAAAATTATTATTTTGTTACATGCAGAAAGCTGCCTTCCAAGTCATTATTAATGTTTCAGATTTGCTTTTTAAATGTATTCATTGTAATTCAGAAGATAAGCTTTTTAATTTTATAAGATCAAATTTTTCAATTTTAATTAATAACTAATCAAAAATCTTTCCATGTTCTAATATTGTGAATAAATTCACTCACCCTTTCGTAGGATTTATGGCCTCTTTTTTTTATGTTTTAAATCTTTGAGATATTTGGAACTTATTTTTTATTGTTTATTTTCATTAGTAGCAGTCTTCACACCTCCTATTGAATAATAATTTTTCTACCCCAAAATTTGATATGCCACAATTATTATCAATCTAATTCCCCTAAATGTTTAGATCCATACCTCATCAACAAGGGTAACTACATAATGAACATTTGTATACCTAACCCTGAGTTGTACCCCACATATTTAAAATTAAAAATTAAAAAAAATATATATTTTATATATATATATTCCCCCCCAGACCAGGTGCAGTAGCTTGTACCTGTAACCCTGATTATGTGAAAGGCTAAAGCAGTAGGATCTCTTGAAACTAGGAGTTTAGACCAGTCTGGGTCACACAAATTTATTTAAATTAGCTGGATGTAGTCAAGTAGGCTATTATTAAAATGTCAGAAAACAGTAGACGTTGGCAAGATTGCAAAGAATAGGGAATATTCATATACTACTGATAAGAATGTAAGCAAGTTCTGTCTCCATGGAAGGCAGTTTGGAGATTTCTCAAAGTCCTGAAAATAGAGTTATCTCTTGACCCAGCAATCCCACTACTCAGTATACACCAAAAGGGCATAAATCATTCTGCACTCATATGTTTATCTCAACAATATTCACAATAGCAAAAACATGGAACCAACCTAGGTGCCCATCAAAGTGGACTGGATAAGGAAAATGTGGTACACATACACCACATAATACTACACGACCATAAAAAAGAATGAAATCAAGTCCTTTGCAGCAACATGAATATAGCTGCAAGCCATAATTCTTAGGGAATTATCACAGAAACAGAAAACTGAACACCACATGTTCTCACTTATAATTGGGAGCTAAACACTGGGTACTCAGAGGCATAAAGATGGGAACAACAGACACTAGGAACACCTAAAGCAAGGTGAGGGTTGAAAAACCACCCATCAGGTGCCGTACCACTTAGAGGGTGGTCTCAGTAGAAGCCCAGACCTCACTCACCATTGTGCATTATACCTGTGTAACAAACCTGCACATGTACTCTTTGAATCTAAATGTTTAAAAAATTAGCTGGATGAGGTGGTATGTACCTGTAGTCCCAGCCACTTTGAAGATTGAAGTAGGAGGATCTCTTAAGCCCAGGAGTTTGAAGTGTCATGAGCCATGATTATGCCACTACACTTAACCTGAGTGACAGACCCAGACTCTCTCCCTTTTCCTTTCCCTCTCCGTATATATATATCTTTTTTGCTCCACTGCCCTGACTTCTTTCTTTTTGTAATATATGTAATATATTGCCTTATGAATTCTAAATAAAAATAAAAAAGTTTTACTGAATGACTTTGACTTGAAACACTATTTGCTTGTTTATTTATGTGATTCATTTTATGGCTATGACTCCCTAAAGGTGAGGAAAATTGGGGACCGACATCCACAGAGCACCTGCATATGCTATTTTACTGAATTCATTTTTATTCCTAATTATAACACTTCTATGCATTATCTAATATTGCAGATAAAAAAATAAACTTCAAAGAGGTCAAGTATCTGGTGCAAAGCCGTGTAACTAACAAATAGCAGAGCAGAGACTCAAACCATTATACATCTGACCTAATGCCTGTACTTTCCCCACAACCCTGCTGTTTCAACATCCTGTGTTAGATGCAGGAAGCTACTTGACAGGGTCAAAGACAAACCATAACAGGGTCATTCTCCAGCATCAAGCATCACATACAGAGCTGAAATTTAAAGTAGAATGCTAAATATTATAAGGTAGATAGGCATGGAATTCTTTAATGTAACATAGCAAACAGGAAATAGGTTAGTTAGGTTGGCGTATGAGGTATGTAAAGGAACATGGAGGGGGGGTTAGAAAATGGAGTTTGGGTCAGATATTAGAGAATTTTGATTACCCAGCTAGCAAGTTTGTAGAGTATTTAGTTCACATTAGAAGGGAAGTTTTTCCTTTCTATGCAATTGTGATTGCTCTTTTTTTTTTTTTTTTTGGAGTCTCACTCTGTTGCTCAGGCTAGAGTGCAGTGGCACACTTGTGACCACCACAGCCTTGACCCGCTGGGCTCAGGTGATCCTTCCCCCTCAGCCTTCCAAGTAGCTGGAACTACAGGCCTGCACCACCGTTTACTAGGACAAGGGTCAGTCAAGTATATACTTCCTGAAGGGCAAATTCGACCAGCCACCTTTTTTGGTAAATACATTTCATGGGAACACAGCCACTTCTATTTACCTACTGTCTGCAGCTGTTTCCATATGACTCTGGCAGAGGGGAGTGGTTGCGTATGATCTGCAAAGCCTAAAAATTTGTTCTTTGCAGAAAAAGCTTGACAGCTTTGCATTAGACTATTTTCTTAAAATTTCTCTATAGTTGGCCTGCATAAACAGATCAATTTTTGTTTATATGAACAAAATGCCAGGCAAGAATTTCCAGCACTGATTCAACATTGATTATTTGTTCAAACTATGTCACCCAGGTATACTTAAATCCCAGACTTCCTCACCAATATACAAAGCAGTAACCAAAAATCAAGTGTACACCTAAAGCTATTAAAATAAAGAAAACAATTTTTAAAAATAAAGTCACAAAACTTTAAAAAAAAATCATGTCATCATCTAAAAATACTTGAGGTACGTTTATATTAAAAGTTTTTCTTATTCAATTTTGTTGTTATAGAATGACACTACTTAAATAATTTGATATGATTCAAGAAATTAAATGAAAGAAAGATTGGAACATAAATTGACTAGTGAAGTTGGCCAGAGTTTGTCATAAAATACCTTGGAAAGCACTCTTAAACTTTTTTTTTTCTTGAGTTGGAGCCTTACTCTGTCACCCAGGCTGGAGTATACTGGCACGTTCATGGACACCGCAGCTTCGACCTGCTGGGCTCGGGTGGTCCTTCTGCCTCAGCCTTCTAAGTAGCTGGAAGTACAGGCACGTGCCACCGTGCCTGGCTAATTTTTTGATTTATTGTAGAGATGAGGTCTTGCCAAGTTGGCCAGGCTGGTCTCGAATCCGTGGGCTCAGACAATCAATCCTCTTACCTTGGCCTCCCAAAGTGCTGGCTATAAGTGTGAGCCACTGTGCCTGGCCTAAACTTTTTGGTATAATGAAAAATTTTAGAAATAATCTAAAGGATATATCAAGGGGAAAAAAGTCAGGAGTCTAATATAATAAGGAAATAATGCTGCCTATACTATGCAAATTAAGTTATTCTTGTTCAACAAGAAGAAATAAAATGGACATTAATGGTACTGATTATTTACTTGAATTTTCATTATTAAAATACTTGAGTCATTAGCTAATTAATATAAAGTGCATTTGTAAAGATGTGGGAGAGGAAAATGTTGCTAGAGTGCCTCAAATAGCGATTTGGTTCCAAGGGCCAGCCGAGCTCTCAGCAGCTTCTGCCTCCTCAGCCCCTTGACTGGCGACCACATCCTGTGGCACTCAAGCCTCTCTTCCAAATGTCACCTTCCTGTTGAATGACATCATCCTTCTAAATCTGTACAAAGCTTGAATTGTTTCTAAATAAATAGTGGGTAATGGTAGAAATATATGAACACATCAAAAATTGGGGGGTATTTCAAATTGATATGGAGTCAAAAATGAGATCGTTCTAATCAAGGTAGAAAATGGCTTCCTATAATTGCTTATGAATAAAGTCTCACACTTAAAGGTGACCTAAGGGTATTTTAGCCACACCATAGACAAGGGTTTTTCAATCTTGATACTATTGACATTTGGAACTGGATAATTCTTGGGTGTGGGGAAACTGTCCTGTGCATTGCAAGATGTTTTGCAGTATGGCAGTAGCAAATAACCCCCCACCCCCATCCTCTCAAGTAGTGACAACCAAAAATGTCTCTACACATTGCCAAATGTCTTTTCCAGGGGAAAAATTGACCCTGGTTGAAAACAACAAACAACGGTCCTAGAAAAGATGTGTGACATACTGTGAGAGCATGTGTGCTTTATCATCTAGTTAGTGACCAAATCCATGGCTTGCTGCTATTAGCTCTGCTCTTTTTATTGAGAATTATATTTACCTAGTAAATCTTTTATGGCAAAGCCGTATAAAAATCTAAATGTTTAATCTTCAAATTAAACTGTCTTTATCACGAGGTTCTGTCATTTACTAGCTGTATGACTTGATAAATCACTTGCCCTCCAGGAGCCTCCAGTTCCTTGTAGAAGCAATAGTTCCTGTAAAGTATTTAGCATCAGGTGTGATTCATGATAATTGATTAATAAGTTTTGGGTTATTATGGATAATTGTATGACGATTTAGAAAATTTGCTGTCCTTCCTATAGAGAGACATTATATTTCCATATCTTATATAATTTGCTTTGGCCAATAAATTGTGAATGCAGGTGACCACTTTCAAAAAGAAGCATGAAGAGCTATTTTATGATTCAACCACTTCTCCACTTGTTCTCTCTTGAGATCAGCAATGTCTCGGATAGGGGCTCTTTCTTTAGCCTAGGACCTGAAATGAAGATGACAAGGAGCAGAACCACAGCTGACCTGGGATAGACATGTAATTTATACTAGAAATAAACCTTGTTTGTCCAGAACCATCAAGGACTAAGTTTTGTTTTTGGCTTTGTTTCAACTCTAGCCTAACTTGGTCTAAGCTAATTGGTGAAATAATTCATCAAACATTTCTTGAGCACCTATCACATGCCAGACATAATGTTATAAAGAGATCAGCAAAACTTTTCATGCTTTTCTATAATATAGATTCTAGTGATAAAGAAGGAAAAAATGTAACTGAGCATATGCAATGTGGTGAGGCATCACTGAGAGGGAAAATGATGTGCCTCTTTGAGTTGTAACCTGAAGAATTATTACTAGCAGGTGAGTACAGAAGTGTAGAAGGAGAATCAGGTTAAATGAAGTGGAAGTCAGGGAAGAATGGGTGGGAACAGGGGCATCTTCCTTGAACTGTGAAGAAATAGGAGGGGATAGGGCGTGCAGTGTATAGGCACAAAAAAAGGGAGATGCCACAGAGAATTTAGGGTACATGGTAAAGTCTACTGCATCCATGCTCTGGAATTGGGGACTTGTTTCTTTAGACAAGGCATAACCATCAAATGTTTCTAATCAGGAGACTGGTGATGTCCTAAATTATTCACTCTAACATTTACTGTTTAAAGGATGTTAATGTGTTCGCAACTTATTAAAGGCGTGCCTTTGTGTCTGAATGTTGGATTTCTTAGAACAAATGCAAAGAATGCAAGTTATTCCAATCAGCCAGTATTTTACTTTTCTAATATTGAATTTATTATTTGAGAGATTATGATCCCCAAAGCAGAGTAACCCAGAAAATTTATTCTTTATCAAATATTGTTAGCATTTTGCTCCTTGTTGATATGTTGCTAGTGACAGTTTGCTACAACAGTGTTTCAGAGAGAAAGAAAATAGTAGCAAGCCACATAGCAACAATATCACAATAGTGAGCAAGTCCAAGATGGAAATGGAAAATTCTTATTGAAAAGGATTTTGAAAGACTCATCCCTTCATTAGTTGAGTTCTTCCCATTTAGGATACAAAAGGAATAATAGTCATTTTTTTATTGGGTCCAGGTAGTTCTATTCCACTGATAAATACTGCCTCAAAAAATAGTTATTAACCACTTAAAAGGACGTACTTAGCATTGTTTTCATCAAACAAAATATTTATGTTATTTACTTTGTGAGTCATCTTCATGCTTTTCTAGAGTCAGTAATCGTATGTCAGTGTTCTGAATTACTTTTAAGAAAACTGAGTTTTGAAACTTGTTCCAAAATCTCCTCCTAACAAAAGTAACAGCAGTCACCCATTTTTCATGGAATGGGAAAAGCTGGAAGGTGAAGTGGGCCAGAAAGCCTCCCACTTTGTTTCTTTGTTGAGAACAAAGTACAAAATCCCCAATCGTGGTTCTGAGGTGCCAGACAGAGTCAAGCAGCAGTCCAAGTCTTCATGAGTCCAAGGCTCATGAAAAGAGGATTTCAAGAAGGCAGAGTTCCCAAATTCCTCGACAGAGACCTAAAAAGAGAAAAGGCTCTTTTTCCATATTTTTTTTTGCATATTTCTTATGCCACCACAAACTTTCACTGTATAGATACAAAGCCTAATTATTCTCATGTCTGGTCAGCTTTGTGAATCAACTTTGTAATCCTTTGACAATGCTGACTGGGTAAAAATAACTTTACATATATATTAGGTAAATTTTATTTCTTCCATTTCAAATCACACATTTTTTCACATTCTTGCATTCCTAAAATTATACATGTACAACTTTTTCCATCACTTCCCCATCCCAAAATTAATAAAGCAGGAATTCTTTCTACAATTGGGTCTCTGCTTCTCTTGTAGGCTTCCATGTGCTTCTGCTCCTGCTGGTCTTCAAATCCCACTTTGAGTAACAGAGATCTAGAGAAAATGTAGTGCTTCTTGGTAGTCTTTCAGGAAATTATAAATTGAAGACCAACTATGATATATATATATATATATTTTTTTTTTTTAAAGGCTCAAAAATAAAGTTGGTCCACTGTGATTTCTAAAATCTTTTTAAAAGCATGGACATTTTGATTTTTCCAGTGCCTAATACAGAGCCCATGGCAAGGTCTTATCAAATACTTAGTGAGTGAAAAAGGGAAAAAATAAAGAAAGATATTGAGGGAAAAGATAAGATAGAGGTGAGAAGAAAAACAGACGAGAGAGAAAAAAGGAATTAAACCAAAAAAAGGAGAAACAAACTTGAAATCATTGCTATAACGATCAGTGATGAGCCAGTAAAATGGTTAAATGTAAACTCTTTTGTAGGGAGAGAGAAAATCTTGCACAGCTTTTTAGTTTCCCTGTGTCACTTAGGAATGCCTTCTATTACACAAACAAACAAACAAACTTTTGTGGCTTTATTTCTCTGACTTTAACAACAGCAACAACAGATAAAGTCAATCTAAAGCTGGTACAGTGACTCAGCAATGTCATCAGCACCTGAGGCTCTTTCTAGCTTTAGATTTCACCATGACAGAGTATCAGCTGCCATTCGTAGGTTTGTTGCCTGATGGTCACAAGTCCTCCTGCCATCTTATCCACATTTCAGATAACAAGAAGAGGATGAACTGGTAACAGCAAACTTCCTCTTAAATCTGTATCAGGATGCCTATTGTCAGCTCAGCGTTACTCCTTGATCCTTGTATGTCCTCCTCTGCATCAGAGTAGAGAAGCCCACAGCTATATCTCCCCAAATCTCTCCAACATAATTCTGGTTTAGGTTCTGCCAGTGAGGGACACTGCTAGCTAATAATTTGAAGAGCAGAAGTGGAGAAGCACTTATTCTCTGATGATAGCTCAAAGTAGCAGTTGAAATAATTGTAGATAAAATTCTCTTAGCTCTGAGAGTTCACTTGAGAATCAACCCACTGCAGGGAATCAGTGAGGTCTTTAGCAAGCACTTCCTTGGCTTTTGAGATCTGAGATGTATCCAGCATGGTGTGCAGGCAGGTGAGTGCATACATGGAAGCTTCTCGCCATTCTCTGTGGGTTTCCTTAAGGCTGTTGCTGCAGAACAGATTAACAGATTAACTGATCTGACAAGCATGTACCTATTATAATCTTCTTATTCTTATTAATTCTTATTATATCTTAAGTGGTTCTGCTTTCATGACTACACTCTGACAGATAGTCGTAACTGTGACACATGACCACATTTAATTGTATAGAGATACTGAGAAAATGGGTTTTCATTTTATAGTCTCCTATAGCCATTCTGTCCATTTTGTAGCAACCAGCCACATGTGACTATTTAAATGTAAACTTAAATTAAGTAAAATTATATAAAGTTACACATGAGTTCCCCAGTTTTAGTAAACATATTTCAAGCGCTCAAAGCTACATGTGCTAAGTGTCTATCATATGGGACAGTGCAGCAGATGGAATATTTTCATGGTCATAGAACATTCTGTTGGAAAGTGAAGCTCTATAGTAAAGACACACAGGAAAAAAGAAGTTCTCCCTAGCTTCCATAATGCCTAGCAGTGTCTAACATAGGGAAGATGTTGAATATTTTTAAAGAATGTGTTCCATGTTCAAGGGTTCTTTCAAAGGTTGCTTATCTATTTTTTTGTAACCCAAACACTTTATCTCCTTACTGGTTAACATATTTTATATTTACTGTGGGAAAGATAACAAACAATGATTGAATTGAAAAATAATGACTGTACTTTAAATTTGTCTAAAATTCAATGAAATCACCTAAATTTTGATTTTCTACTTGCTAACACAAAATTCAAGTAAAGGCATGAAATAAACAAGACAGCAGCCTTTCAGAGATTTAATGCCACTTTCTGTGCCAGCCGTTCTATAAATTATTAATGAGGACATTGGTGGTAATAAATGTTAATACATTCCCTTGAACATATGAACGCTGGCAGATGATTCTTTATGGTGACATTCTGTAGCAGAAAGAGTTTATTAAAACAATATATTAATTTTCAGGAAGCTAAAAATAATAAAGTCCATATCTGCAATTTTTAATAGTTTTCTTCTGACTTTTTGAGGAAGGTAATATTTTGCAGCAGAAAGTGTTTGAAACCAGGAATGAAAACACCAGGTTCATAAAGTAGTGAAATTTTGCTGTTTCTGTTTGTGATAACATTGCTGGACCATGTGTGGTGGCTTACGCCTATAATCCCAGCACTTTGGGAAGCAGAGGCAAGAGGATTGCCTAAGTCCAGGGGTTAGATACCAGCCTGGGTAACTAGGTGAGAACTTGTCACCATAATAAATATTTTTTAAAAAAATAACCAGGTGTGGTGATGCATGCCTGTAGTTCTAGCTACTTGGAAGTCTGAGGCAGAAGGATTGCCTGAGCCCAGCAGGTCGAGGCTGCAGTAACCATCAGCATGCTGCTGCATTACAGAAGGGCAACATAGTGAGACACTGACTCAAAAGAAAAAAAAAATGCTGGGGTCAGAAAGAATAACAAAAATAACAAGCATCTTATGAGACTTCCATAAATGGCTGGAAAACAATACTAATCCATCCCACATCACTTAATGGACATGATTCAAAAAGTAATATTGCTCAATGTGTGAAATTGAGAGACATTTCAAGAAAGTACTATAAGCCAACTCTAATTTGCACATATACCAAAATAATTCTCATTTGAAAGATAATTGAATGAATATGTCTCTTGATGTAGCAACTGTCATCTGTATATTACTTACATGATATTTCTTTTTCCACTCAGAAATGAAAGCATGATTTTGAAATGTACTTTTAATCAATCTGTAAATCATTTCACTACTGACATGTGTCTAATAGTTATGAGTTTTTGTAAATATGAATTAAATTTGCCTTCCTCAATTTTGTTTGATACTTCTGTTTGTGATCATATTAATATACAATTATCTTTTTGGAAATTAGGTAGTAAAAGTAGAGAGAAGTGCTCTCTAGCAACACAAAGTAAGGTTCAAATTCCAAATCAGTGATTCCTATAAAGTTGCAAAGGCATGACAAGAATATTATTGTAAGGTTTCTGCTTAACATAGCACAAATCATTTATTTAACAAATACAAAGAACCTTTCTTATGCAAATCTTTGTGCTATATACAAAGGCCAAAGGAGCCAATGAAAAGTTAAAAACAAAGCAACAAAGCAATCCAGTGTTTTTTGGTTTGCATTTGATGGGGTTCAGGAAATGTTAACCCAAATATTAAAGCTGAAGGAATTTGGGAAAGCCAGAGCATTAGGAAAGTCACTCTTGCTTCCCCTCACCTCTCCCTTGAAGCAGGTCATAAGACCCTCATTCAAAAGGTACACTCTCAATACCCAGAGAAAAGGAATATCCTTATCTCTGAAGATGCAAGGACGCAGAGAAGAATCTTTTTCTTTTCTTTTCTTTTCTTTTTTTTTGAATTGGAGTCTCTCTCTTGTTGCCCAGGCTGGAGGGCAGTGGCACACTCACTGCCACCGCAGCCTCAACCTGCTGGACTCAGGCGATCCTTCCGCCTCAACCTCCCAAGTAGCTGGAACTACAGACACATGCCACCACGCCCGGCTAGGTTCTTTGTGTGTGTGTGATTTTTTTGTAAAGACGAGGTCTCACCAAGTTGCCCAGGCTGGTCTTGAACCCCCAGGCTCAGGCAATCCTCTCGCCTCGGCCTCCCAAAGTGCTGGGATTACAGGCTGAGCCACCATGCCTGACTGAGAAAAATCTTAACAAACAGGTTGATAAGTTTCCCCTGGTTTATTACCACTCGATTATACTCTTTTGTTCATTCTGCATGACACTTTATCAAACCTAGCATAAAAATCTTGCAAAAGAAGCTATCCAAATGGTCAACAAAGATATGAAAAAATGTTCAACATCACTAATCATCAGGGAAATGCAAATTAAAATCACAATGAGATAGCACCTTATACCAGTCAGAATGGCCATTATTTAAAAAATCAAAAAACCATAGACGCTGGGGCAGATGCAGTGAATGTTTATACACTGTTGTGGGAATGTAAGCTAGTACAACTTCTATAAAAATTGATATGGAGATTTCTCAAAAACTAAAAGTAGATTTACCATTTGATCCAACAATCTCATTACTAGGTGTCTACCCAAAGGAACAGAGGTCATTATATAAAAAAGACACCTGCACTCGCATGTTCATGGCAGCACAATTCACAATTGCAAAGATGTGGAATTAACCTAAATGCTCATCAACTGATCAGTAGATAATGAAAAAATATGGAAACTATGGTATATATACACTATGGAATACTATTCTGCCATTTAAAAAGATGAAATAATGTCTTTTGCAGTAACTCAGATGGAGTTGGAGATCATCCTAAGTAAACTAACACAGGAACAGAAAATCAAACACTGCGTGTTCTCACTTATAAGGGGGAGCTAAACTAAGGATCTGAGAACACAAAGAGAATGATATAATGGACACTGGAGACTCAGAAGGGGGAGGAGGTAAGGAACAAAAAAAAAAAACCCATTGGGTACAATGTACATAGGTGGGAGTGGTGGGTACACTTAAAACCCAGACTTTTTCACTACTATACAATGCAACCATGTAACCAGAAAGTCTTTGTACATCTAAAGCTATTGAAATATATATATATATATACTCAAGCTCAGTGCCACTTCCAGATGTTCTTATTTAGTTATATATATATACATATATATATATATATATATATATAAACTCAAGCTCAGTGCCACTTCCAGATGTTCTTATTTAGTTATATATATATATACATATATATATATATATATATATAAACTCAAGCTCAGTGCCACTTCCAGCTTATTTAGTTAGTCTGGTGTGGTTCTCAGGGCATAGGTATTTTGTGAAAGCTCTTCAGATGATTACACTCTGCAGCCAGGTTTGAGAACTACTGTCTTAGGAGAATAATTCTCAGGTGTTTTTTGTTTTGTTTTGTTTTGCTCACCATGCACTCCTGAAGGTTATAATGCTCTTAGCAGTGTTACTCTACGTTAGGAGACGTGTGAGGTGTACCTTGTGAAGTGTTAACAAGGCTTCCTAAACTAATATGTCTTCTTCCTTACCCATTCTTCTTGAGAGTCACTATGTATGATAAAAGCTGTTAAAGCAAAAGATCAAGATGTTGTTTTTATGCGAGGCTTTTCTGAGGAAAGAATTGCGACTTTGGTGCTCAGGTGAGAGAAGAAAGAAGAGGGAAAGGAGAAGGAAGAGGAAGAAGAAGAGGAGGAAGAAGAAGAAGTTGGCCCAGTGTTTAATGTCAGGCCCACCTACTTTCTTCCACATGGACTCTCTTAATTTCCCCCATGTTCTGAGATCAGACCTGGATGCTTTGGGAGAATCATGGGACAGCAATGTTGGAATCACATTAGGGTTTTCAAAAATTGCACTGTCATGGCATAATGGAAGTCCCACAAATAATTGTAAAACCTTGCAAAGAGAATGGAAGGTCTTGTTTATACATGTGGAAGCTCAAAAAGGAGTTTAGGGTTATGTGTCTAGATTTTTCAGCCACAGTATAAGGTCTAGACATACACATTAGTTATTTATATCTTTGTATGCATTTAAGCATATTTTGGAAGTAAAAGTCTATATTCTCACTAAAAGCATTTTAGTATCAGGGGTTAGTAGGAGAGAAAACAGAAGTCCCTTTCCTTATCCCATCCCAGCAATTTAAAATCATGCCTCCCATGTAATTGAAATAACTAAACACATTCTTCTCCCCCACAGTCCAGCAACACTCAGAAGGACAGAATGGTACCTTCCCTAACAGGCCTTATCAGGTCAACACAAAAATAATTTCAAAGCATTTATAGTCTCCAAAGGACAAAGTGAGGCCAGAGGTGAGGTTGGGGACACAAAAAAATCTGCAGACAATATGGGAATAATATGCTATGATTCCAGCTCTGCTATCCTTTTTGAGTCTTTTAATTTTTTCACTTGCGACCAGGATGGGAGGAAGAAGAAGAAGAATGGTTAAGTAACAAGGGAGAGTAGCCAAAGAACTCTTGAGTTTCAGCATGGGAGCATCTAATATCCAATGATATACTGGTTCTTGACTGAAATGTGAAATACCCCCCATCTCTCTGTATATATTCCATCAAGTCCAGATATACACAAAACCCTATGTGAGTGTTTTTGTTTGTTTTTGGTCAAACTCAGAAAAACAAACAGTTCTATATGTGAGTGAAACCCAAAATGTGGCTGAAGGA
Organism: Tarsius wallacei; assembly: GCA_963574415.1. Classification (NCBI taxonomy): domain Eukaryota; kingdom Metazoa; phylum Chordata; class Mammalia; order Primates; family Tarsiidae; genus Tarsius; species Tarsius wallacei. The sequence goes on from CAUYQG010082711.1 coordinate 50,954, forward strand.
TATAAAGGGATGTATAGGTAGAAGAAAAATAAAATAAAATATAAAATAGAGAAGTAAATCCTAGTAACTTGAAGCAATTTGGAAGAAGAATTCATTTCTTCCTAGAATATGGAAAGGAATTTTAAGCCATTCTTTTCTAGATTGTATCAGTCAGGGTGAGTTAGACTCTTTTCTGAGGAAGACCATAGTGGGAAAAATATATATATGCCTTCAAAAAGTTAGAGTCTCTCTCTCTTTTTTTTTTTTTAAGTTGGAGTCTCACTCTGTTGCCCAGGCTGGAATGCAGTGGCACACTCAAAGCCACCATAGCCTCAACCTGCTAGGTTCAGGTGATTCTTCCACCTCCACCTTCCAAGTAGCTGGAACTGCAAGCACGAGCCACCATGCCCAGCTAATTTTTGGTTTATTATAGAGATGAGATCTCGCCAAGTTGCCCATGCTGTTCTCGAACCCATGGGCTCAGGCAATCCTCTTATCTCATCCTCCCAAAGTGCTGGGATTACAGGTATGAGCCACTGCACCTGGCCGAGTCTCATTTTTAAAAATCAATCTGCTATTGAACAAAGTAAAATAAAGTCACTTTTCTACATGGACTTTGATTTCACTGTAAGTATGTTAGACACAAACATTTGATACACCTTCTTATGAAATTTTTGGAGTTAAGTTACTTAAGAGACTATAAGAACCTGCTTAAACCCTTCAAATCATGGAAATAGCAAAATATGTTCCCACAAGGTTGTATGAGGAAGAAGTATCTCCCTTCTTCTCCCTTGGCAAAAGCAATCTACTCAAGGATCATCACAAAGTTCCTGTAAAACCATGGTTCTCAAAGAGTAGTGGTGGGAGGGACACTTGTATCAGCATTTCCAGGTTATCCTTAGAGATGTCAATTACTTACCTCCCTAGACCTAGAGAATCAGAAGCTCTGGAGGTGGGCTTTGCAATTTGCTTTTTTGTTTTTTGGTTTTTTTGAGTTGGAATCTCACTCAGTTGCCCAGACTGGAGTGCAGTGGCCACCGCAGACTCGACCTGCAGGACTCAGGCGATCCTTCCACCTCAGCCTTCCAACTAGCTGGAACTAAAGGCATGTGCCATCACGCCTGGCTAATTTCTCTTGACTTATTGTAGAAATAAGGTCTCGCCAAGTTGCCCAGGTTGGTCTCGAACTCGTGAGCTCAGGCAATCCTGTCACCTCGGCCTCCCAAAGTGCTACGATTATAGAGCCACTGCACCCAGCTGCACTCTGTTTAAATAAACCCTGTGGTGATTTTGATTCAGGCTCCAATTTAAAACCACTGCTTTAAAATAGCATGAGCTGTGGGCAGGTGCAACAATTGCTGTTGAAACAAACAAAAAATTACTCAATTAATGAACAACTACAAATTATAAGAGGAACAATAAGTCTGTGGAACCTCACTTTGTGTCAGGCACAGAGGTTGACATACATTGTTGAGAGACAGTATAGAACAATGATTAAAAACGTAGACCCTGGAGCCAGACTATTTAGGCTTGAAATCCCACCCTTATTATCTGAGATCTCCATGACTGTAAACAAGTTCCTTAAATTCTATGCATCTAAATTTCTTCATGAGAAAATACCTAACTCAAGAGAGTTATTAGAAAGATTGGTGAATTAATATGTGTAAAGCATTTAGAATAGTGCTTGGCATGCAGAACTATCAAAGTTTTGGCTATTCTATAATTATCAACATATAATTTTATATTGTATTATTAAAACCCCTTAATCCAATTGTAAATTCTGTATTATCCTTTATTTTAAGCATGTAGACACTGAGCCTTAAATATTTTAAATAACTTGATGAGTTTGACAGAATCTATTCAATTACAAATACCACAGACTCTAATGTAAAATACTTTAAGTTAAAAACAAAATAATTTGTTGATTTGTATACCTGACACTTCCAGTAGTAAAATCCAAATAACTGTATCAGGACCTATATTCTTTCCATATCGTGCCTCTTTTCTCTAGAAGGACAACTACATATTCTGACTTGACCTCACTGCTTCTGCTAACACCTAGCTGAAAAGAGGCTCCCTCTTTTTCCCAGTTTTGATAAACCCTGAGCCACCCACAATAGCCTGACTTGGGTGATTCATATGCCTTTGAGCCAGTCACTGTCATCAGTGGATGAATATATGAGTTCTTTAGCGTGGATCGCATGACCATCTCTCCAACTGGGGCTAAAGTCACATTACTCTCCCCACATTCCCTTCTCTCAAAAGGAAGTAAAAACCAATCAGGATTCTGCAACAGAAATAAGAGAGATAATGGCAAGAATAAAAACAACAGATATTGACTACATTTGCCCAAGGTCTCCCAGGTATTAATGGCAAAGTCAGACGTTCAAATGGAAGACCATGCTCTTAAGTACTCCCAAATAAAATACTTCTTAAAATTAAACATTTTTAGCTATTTACTATGAACCAAGGAATCAAACATAGTCCTAGACTGAGAAACTCTATTTAATGGTAGAGACAAGTGTAAAAAAAGATGAAAGGGCAGTGACTCAGATGCTCAGATGGAACCATGAAGGGCTTATTAATAGCAATTAGAAGTACTTTCTCTACAATCACTAATCACCAGTCCACAATTCAGAAGTCCAGGCTCTCCATCCATCCCTTTTGACAAGGAGTACCAGGGAAAAGAATATGTTAACACAGAGGATTTATCTCTTAGGGAAAGGATAAATTATCCTTACTTAATCTATTTGGGTTAAAGGAAAAATTGATGTCGATGGTCAATTTTAGAAAAGTTACTGTGATACATGGACAAAAATAGGAAAACATAAAAGTGAATAATATATAAGGAAAGTTAAACATGCTACATGGATGCATGCAAATAGATATACTCCAACTATGAATATTATGATCCTGAAAGCTCCAAAAGCTTTTTTCAAACTTTTTTTAATGCTTTAAAGAAAGCCTAAGTTCATTCATAAAGAATTTTGAAAATTTATTTTTTGACACTTAAGTGTGAAATTGTTCATTTAACATTAAAATGACACGTTGAATGAAACCAGCTCCATCTGGATTAACTAGAGAGCTGACAGTGAAGCTACACTGAGCTCCAATCAGATCTCTGCATCTGACATTAAAATGCTTTGCCTGGCTTACAAGGCAGAATGACCAGACTGTCGCAGACAACACAGAATTTTCATTCCTTTCAAGTAAATTTTGTGAATTTATAATGGAAAATAAACACAAGTTGAATGGCACACAGAACTCCCTAGTTAAATGTGTGAGATGAAGGAAACAATGCAATTATAATGCTACTAGTCTGCTTTGGAGTTAAAAGAAGATTCATTTAAATGAAGATTCTGGTACAAAGAGATGAAGACTATTCTGGCATTTTATGAAACTTTAGTTATTAGCGAGAAGGTACACTATAAATTCGGAGGCTGTTAGAGTTGTTACTCTGTTCATAATGAACTTGTTAAGCTGCTGTTTTGGTCTGGAAAATTCTTCAGGAAGAGCAGCATTCCTCTGTTCAATCGCACCCACCTATCAATGGTCTCATTTTGCACAAGATGTCATGGACATCTGCTAAGGAAAAATTTTTACTAAAAAATGAATGCATTCAGTACTCAACTGACTGTACAAAGAGGAATTCAAGATATAAAATGTAAAAATCAACTCCATATACTTTGATCATAACAATTATACTTTCTATTTAGTATCGAGCTCCAAACAGAGTAAAGCTTAGCTTTTGACAAAGTTGGCTGATGTATCCAATCAAGTGACTGATTATTTTTATAAAATAATTGGTTTCACTATTTTAACCTTTTAGATGTAGAGAAGTGTTCTGAACTGAATGTTTGTGTCTGCACCATCCCCTACCCCCTGCTCAGGATCACATGTTAAAGCCTAAGCCCCAGTAGGGCATATTTGGAGTAAGGATATTTTCTGAATATCTATTTAGCATTCTAGTAGCCCTCATAATAAAAAGAAATGAGATTTAGCTAGCTAAATTGTTCTCACTACTTCTCCTTCGAAATTCTGCCATATTCTACCCCTTCATCCTATATAGCAATAAACTATTTGTAATTCCTAACATGCATTGTATTTTATATCTTCATATGGTTGAGCATAATATTCTCTATACTTAGAATTACAGTATGGCATTTATAGAACTAACAAACTTCTAATCTTTTAGTACTCAAGTTATGTGTTACATTTACATTCATTGTGCAGCCTGACCTTGACAGGCAGAATAATCCTCTTTTCTCTGAGCCACCCTTGTATCTTGAACATAGTTTAATTAATGTATTTAGACAATATACATAAGACATAAAAAGAGAGGGCTGGAAGAATAAGATCTTGTCAGAGTTACCACTGATGTGCAGTATTTCTTAGATGTAATTAAAAAGATGTAATTAAGAAAGAGTTTCTAAAGTACAAAAGTTCTGGGTAACACCAAGATCCAGATGTCATCCTGAGAAGGAATAGCTGAAATAAGACCTAGTTTCTTATGAATGTGATCCACACAGATTTTGTATTCACTAGAAAGGGGCAAAGATGAGAAGTGCAAGCTAGGACTCTGTTCAGTGGACTACACAAATGACAGGGAGGCCATTAGGGTCACAATATTACAGGGCAAAAAGGGTTATCGTTAATTTATTAGTGTGAATTTCAAAGAGGATGAGCCTAAACACAAGGATGGGAAAGCAATTGTCTACCACTGGGAGTGAAAGTGTCCAGATCAGTAGAAGGAGAAATAAGGATCGTAAAACATCACCAACACCACCACATGCATCTCAATTATCCAAGATAGAAATCTAAAGTTATGGTTGACTATTACTGATTACTCATTTCATACAATTTGACCATGCCCTAATTATTCTGCTTTTTACTTATTTGTAAACACCCACCCTCCTCTCCATCCCCAAGACCCTTGCTTATGTGATTAAATTAGAATCACTACAATACTGGATGTCTTTGGTTTGCTCTTCAAGATTTATTTGCCAGCCTGGCTGTACTCCCTGGGAGGCCATGTTCTCAGATTTAGCCAATGGAGAGCCTTAGAATGAGATTGGAACAAAGGAAGAGAGTCAGGTTAAGGTATTGATCCCCTGGTTTCCTCCCTGTGAGGTCTTTAAGGATGACTCTGCTGTGACAGGTCACAGTTCCTTTAGCGGCCACCCACTTTGCATGACTCTGTCCAAATTTCTGTAACTCTTCATTCTCCTCACCCCTTTGCTCATAGTACTTGGTTCACACACCATCTCTTATGAGTTCCCTACACTCTGCCCATACCTTTGAAATTCATCCATGTGCACACTTCTTTGGATTATCCCAGGTTGAGTGTGTCATCTGTTGGAATCAGGATATATTCTGAATTTTAGCTCCTATCCTGAATTAGTCCCGTTCTCATATATTTTTCTCCAATTTTCAAACACATTTCAAAAGGAAGATCTGATTATGTCATTTTTTAAACTTTAACATGGCTCATAAGACATTTATGCACTAACCTCTGTGGAAAGAACCTTACCTCAGAGTATTCTCACAAAGAACACTGTACTTGCCACCCTGAACAATATTCAGACTCTGCAGAACTTGTACCAGTTCCTGGCTCCAGGATATTGCAACACACTGTGTCACTATATGCATACACATCTACTCCCAGGAACATCTCTTTTCATTACCCAAAAATACATGTCACCTTGAGGGGTATTTCCTAACCTATCTGACGTGGTTAGCAACAATCGGTTGTAATCCTACAGTAAAGTATACCTCCTTCTATTGTACTGCAAATGACACTGTAGTTTAACAATTAATTGGCAGCTATCTGGACCTATTAGACAATGAGTTTCTTAGGGAAGGGAACATGGTCTTTTTAAATCTTGATATTTTATTCAGTGTCTATTATAGAGTAGCTAGCTGCTCAATAAAATATATGAAATAAATAAATATGTCAGCCTATAGGTTATTACTATAGAGATCTCACATCTGGTTAAAAGGGGAGATAATCCAGCTGTGACATCTTTTTTCTTTTCTTTTTTTTTGAATCAGAGTCTCACTCTGTCACCCAGGCTGGAGTAGAGTGCAGTGGCATGCACACGGCCACCTGCTGGGCTCAGGCACTCCTTCTGCCTCAGCCTCCCAAGTAGCTGGAACTACAGGCATGTGCCATCACGGTCAGCTAATTTTTTGATTTATTGTAGAGGTGAGGTTTCGCCAAGTTGCACAGGCTGGTCTCAAACCCGTGGGCTCAGAAAATCCTCTTGCCTCAGTCTCCTAAAGTCCTGGGATTATAGGCATGAACCACTGTGCCCGGCCATCTTTTATTCTATTTATTTATTGCTGGAGTTAGTTTAGCTGAGCCATCTGGCCAGGCAGATGTCCTCCTTCTCTCCCAGTTATTTATTCCACATACATCATTCCTAGAACTTCAAGACACTAGAAAAGTCGCCGATATGGGTAGAATATTATGAATGTTTACACTAAAATCAAATTTCATAATCATTTACTAGGAATTACATACCCATTTCCATCACAAATAGATTTTATTGTTTTCTTAGGAGACATTTAATGATTAGTTTTTAAATGCGCAGCAAAACAGCATTTAAATAGTCATATCTTTTGACTATTGTTCAATATTTGAGATAGATTGTGTAGGTGTGATTAAAGAAACAACAAGAAAAGTTCAAATCATTCCATTAGAACATAGGTAATAAAACATTATACATCACATGGGAAATTTAGATCTGAGTTATACTGGGATCATCTTTCCTAAATCTGTGATCCTATTAATTCCTTTCATTTAATGCATTACCTAAAAATAACTATAATGCGTACTTCTAAGAGGATTTACTCAGGCCTTTTTCATTATGCTTGGTTTAATAAACAAATTTAATAAATTAAAGGGGTCTGCTTTCATTTTTTTCTGCACAGATGAAACATTAAAATAAGGTTTCCCACCTTCTGTTAAGCTTTTGGGGAGCATCTGTGCCTCTGTAACTAAGCAGCTAAGAGGCTAAGCCACATATTTTTTAGCTGCAAGGTCCAATCTGGATTCCTCTGCTGTCTCATTTCCTGTGAGAGTTTACGGCAGATCTTGGCAACTCTGCCCTGATGATAGAGGATGGCAAAACAAGCTTTTAGACATGTCTAAGTTGGTCTTGGGCCAGACCCTTGGCGGTTGTTCATGCATTTCCTATAGTATGCAGTTTTATGAGATGTTGGCCCACCAGCAACAGGAAGAATTTCTCTTCTTATGAGCAAGCAACGTAAAAGAGGTCAGAGAAGGAAGACTCAAATGCAGAATCACAAATGTGGCAGTGAGGATATCTCTTCAAGGAATAGTGTAGAATCCTTATCTTGTCATTTTGTGTTCCTAAGAATAGACACAATGTTATAGAGAAATTCCTGATAAATTTGCTGAAAGTGAACAGAAAATGACCTATGGAATGATGCAGTTTAACTAAAAAACTACTTTCTAGTTCCAGTATATCTTAACATATGCAACCAAGGTTCAGTTTAAGAGATTATTTAATCCAAATTTTTCCAGCAATTAATATTAAATGCATCAGTTGAATTTGCTTTTTAAGGACTACTATGAGGGACAGGCTTGATGGTTCATGCCTGTAATCCCAGCATCTTGGGAGGCTAGTGTGAAAGGATCGCTTGTGGCCAGAAGATTGAAACCTGCCTGGGCTGGTGAAGCCTTGTCTCTATTAAAAAAAAAAAAAAAGAAAGAAAGAAAAAAAAAGAAAAAATATATTAAGGACTACTATGGGGATTCCATGTAAAAAAAAATCAATTATTTTGTGAAGCATATACTTGGATCCTAATTTATCTGAATAGAAATTTAGATTTTTACATTCAGCAATGAGGTTACTTCAAGTGCTGTCTGTAGACTATTTTGGCCACTTGGCTCTTTTCAACTGATACTAAACAATGATAGTATTTTTATGCCATGATCAGTTTCTTAGCCAACTAGTCTTATAGCCGCTAAAACTTGGAAAATAAATTAAGTGCATTTTATTCCCAGGAGAGACCACTCAGCAATACCTCTCTGGAACACTAAATTATAGCAATAAACTGAAGACAAAATAAATTGTCTAATCTATGTTCATTTTGTAAGACGTTTTTCTTCAGAGTAAGTTTTGATTAATACACTGACTCTTTTGAGACGCCTTGTGTATTGAAGAAGGTAAGCTTTGAAATCAAAGCAAGGCACAAGTTTTAGTCTCAGAAATATCTGAATTTTTAAATAAGCTATGATTGATGCCATAGTGTGTGCCTTTGCTTTAAAATGTCCCATAATAAATATGTCCATGTTTTAAATGTGGTACTTATTGAGGTACCACTGTTATGTTGCATCGTATTATGGTACCACAATTATAAAACCAGCTCCTTCGATTACTTCAAGCACCTTCATCCACATACCTGGTTTCATTTATTTTTATTCAATACATAAGTACTCAAGAATACAATTTTCAAGTGCCAAAAAAAATTAATTTGCATAGCTACATGTTACTAAAGGTCGAAGTTCATTTCAGTTGCATCATTACTCAGTTAACATACACAACTATTGTCATGATGGTCATAAGTGGTTGGTATGTACTGTCCTTACTGCACTATAGCTGTGACAGCATTCGGAGATTATCATTTTGAACTTGTTCTTGCTAAATTGGTGTGTATACAGTAGAGCCTAAAGATTGCAAGCCTTTGATTCCTTATATGCTTTAGAGATCTTTACTGCAAAGTATTACATCATCAAACATCTGAAATTGTAAAATTTATTGCAGGAAGATATTTGATTGTTTTCATCAAACAGCATTCAAACTAGGTAATAAAAAATGGTGCTTCCCTCACAAGCATCACCCTAAAGGCAGCCAGACAAAGGTGAGTTTCATTTTGCACAGTTTTATTTTGGTCATTTTAGAAAACTGAAAAATTCAACAAATGCCTTATGCAGGAGGAACAAAAATTAACCTTTTAAAAGCTATATTAGAGGCATTAGAAGGCTTCAAATTTATGAATTTATAACACAAATAGCACAAAGACTTGAAAATTTTTTTAACCAAAGCCCCATGCTCCCAAAAAAAGGAACAGGTAGTTTCATTCTCTCATATGCACTTCTTTCTCTATTTTCTTATACAAGTTTTATAAACTTTGTTCAGGGAATAAATCCAAGGAAATATTAAAGCCACCATTCTTCTCTGTAATTTGTGCAAAACTTTATTTACCCAGTTGAAACTTCTTAGAAATTCTTATTGTCTATCATGGGCAATGATCTGCACACACACACACACACATACACACACACACACACACAATTTTTATCACATTATGAAGATTATAAGGTAAACTGGATATTTTAGGAACCAATACACCAAAATCAGAATTGCAAATGTGCAGATGACTGGGCTCAATGTGATAAGTTAACTGATTCAAAATCAAATTTTAGCAAGATTATAAATTTCTATGTGCAATAGACTTTTCAGATAATGTATATACTTGAAACTACAATGATTCACCTTTTGAATACCAAAGATATACTATATTTTGAAAATAGATGACTTTACAAGAATGATTACTCTCAAGCTATCTGCCTGAAAATATATTTTATTAAGAAGAAAAAAAGGCTAGGTATGGTGGCTTACATCTGTAATCCCAGTACTTTGGAGGGCAAGGTGGGAGGACTGCTTGACCCAAGAGTTTGAGACCAGCCTGGGCAACATAGCAAGACTTCATCTCTGGGAAAAAAAAAAAGTTCCTTGTGTTAGCTAAGTTGACTAGTTTTGTTAACTTAAAAGTTAGCTTGCAAAGGGTTTTAAAGTTTTTAAAAATTTTAAAGGTATATTGTGATGTATGTGTCCTTTTCATAAATTCCTAATTTTTCTGACCAAATGCAACTACACCTATCCCAGAGTGTATGCTATACCAGCTTATATGTAAGTGTGGGTGTGTTACATATACACACATGCCTTCCATAGTTTTAATACATAGTATACATCTTCTTCTACACCTTATTCCTTTTTTTTTTCTTTTTGAGTCGGGATCTCACTCTGTCGCCCAGGCTGGAGTACAGTGGTACGCTCATGGCCACTGCAGCCTTGACCTGCTGGGTTCAGGTGATCCTTCTGCCTCAGCCTTCCAAGTAGCTGGCACTACAGGCACGTGCCACCATGCTCAGCTGATTTTTTGATTTATTGTAGAGATGAGGTCTCACCAAGTTGCCCAGGCTGGTCTCGAACCCCTGGGCTCAGGCAATCCTCTCACCTTGGCCTTCCAAATTCTGGGATTACAGGCATGAACCACCACACCCAACCTCCATTTTTAAAGTTTTTCATTTTAGAATATATCTTGAAATAATTTCATATCCATATCTTATTCTTTTCATCAGCTGTACTGTACTCCATTGTGTTGTCATAATTTTTACACAAGTCCATATATAATTAGGTATTGGTTTCTCCAGTTTTTCATTAATATAAAAATGCAGTAATGGATATTTGTATACATTAATCATATTGCATGTGTCTGGGAGTATTTTTTAAAAAAAATACTCCTAAAAATTGAGTTGCTGTATCAAAGAATGGGTAATTATTACCAAATTTTCTTCCAAAGAATCTCCCATGCTCCTTCCTGTCTAGCAAAGCAAGAATGTGAAAATCTTCAACAACACATCTCAAAAATCATCCACCATGATCATGTATGTTTCATCCCTGGGATGCAGGATTCGTTCAACATTCATAAGACCATATGTAATTAAATACATCAACAGATGTAAAAACAAAAACCACATACAGAAAAAGCTTTTGACAAAATCTAGCACCTCTTCTTGATAAAAACCCTCAAATATTTAAGCATAGATGGAACATACCTCAAAATAGTAAGAGCCGTCTACGGGAAACCCACGGCCAGCAACTGCTAAACAGACAGAAGTTGGAATCATTTCCCTGAAAACCGGAACAAGACAAGGATGCCCACTCTCACCCCCTCCTTTTCAACATAGTTTTGGAAGTCCTAGCTAGAGCAATCAGAAAAGAGAAGGAGATCAGGGGTATCCAAATAGGAAAAGAGAAAGTCAAGTCATCCCTCTTTGCAGACGACATGATTCTGTACCTCAAAAACCCAAAGAATCTGTCAAAAACCTCCTCACACTAATAAAGGACTTTGGCAAAAAGTCTCAGGGTATAAAATCAATGTGCAAAAGACAGTTGCATTTCTATACACCAACAATAAACAAGCAGAAAACAAATAAAAGCCACATTCCCATTCACAATAGCCAGAAAAAAATCAAATCAAACCTTGGCATCTTCCTAACCAGAGACGTGAAAGACCTTTACAATGAAAACTATAAAACACTGCTCAGAGAAATCAAAGATGACACAAACTAATAAAAAAATATTCCATGCTCATGGATTGGAAGAATCAACATTGTTAAAATGCCCATCCTATCCAAGACAATCTACAGATTTAATGCCATACCTATTAAATTACCAGCAGCATTCTTCTCAGAACTGGAAATGATAATACAGGAATTCATATGAAACATAAACAACCACAAATCACCAAGACAATCCTCAGCAGAAAAAAAAAAAAAGCAGGAGGTATCACACTTCCAGACTTTAAACTCTATAGACCGATGGAACAGGATAGAGATTCCAGAAGTAAAACCTCAATTTCTCAACCAACTCATCTTCACAAAACCTCCACCATCAACCACTGAGGAGATGAGAACCTATTCAGTAAATGGTGCTGGGAAAACTGACTGACCACGTGCAGAAGATTAAAACAAGATTCCTACCTATCACCATACACAAAAATCAACTCTAAATGAATCAAAGACCTAAATGTAAAACTTCAAACTATAAGAACCTTAGAAAATGCAGGAGACACTTTTATAGAAATTGAAACTGGCAACCAATTCCTGATCAAAACCCCAAATGCCCATGTCATAAGAGATAAGATAGACAAGTGGGACCTCATCAAACTGACAAGCTTAAAGCCTAAGAAACCATCAAGAAAGGGGGGAGAGAGACCACAGACTGGGAAAAAATATTTGCCAACTGTGTCTGACAAAGGACTAACATCTAGGATCTACAAGAAACTCAAATGTGCTGAAAAGAAAAAAACAGCCCCATTACAAAGTGAGCAAAAGATATGAATAGACAGTTCTCAAAAGAAGACATATGGGCAGCCAACAGATATAGATATATGAAAAAATGCTCAGCCTCACTAGTCATCAAAGAAATGCAAATTAAAACTACACTGAGATGCCCCCTAGCTCCAGTCAGGATGGACATCATCAATAACTTAAAAAATAGCAGAAGCTGGAAAGGATGCAGCATCTGTAGAAGGGAACACTGCTACACTGTTGGTGGGAGTGTAAACTAGTACAGCCTCTGTGGAAAACAGTGTGGCGATTGCTAAAAGATGTAAAAATCGATCTTCCATATGACCCCACAATCTCCCTACTGGGAATATACCTGGAAGAACTCAAATCACTCTATAAAAAGATACCTACACACATATGTTTATCGCGGCATTGCTCACAATAGTAAGAACATGAAACCAACCGTGCTGCCCATCAAAAGAGGACTGGATTAAAAAAAAATGCGGTACATATACATGATAGAATATTATGAAGCCATAAAGAAGAACAAAATCATGAACTTCACAGCAAACTGAATGGAATTAGCATCTATAATACTGAGTGATCTTTCACAGAAACAAAAAAACTGAGTATCACATGTTCTCTTTCACAAGCGGACCTTGAACAATTATCATAATACTCTAAGAAAAGAATTGGCAGTAGCGGAAACTGCTGGGAGGGGGGCAGGGAAGCTGGATTGGCAGTAGTGGGATCAGCCTGGGGAAGGAGGGGCACACCTCATCAACAAGAGTACCTGCATAATGAACATTTTTATACCTAACCCCGAATTGTACACCACATCTTTAAAATTAAAAAATTAAAAGTTAAAAAAAAGACAAGTAACTAAGTTCACTATTTTTCACAATATGTAAAATGTAAAAGTAAAGTTGATTAAAGTGACCTAATTTACCTAATTAATACTTAAGTTTAGAATTATGAATATGGGTTAATTGATACAGGTTTGCTGACATTTTTAAAAGGAGCAATTATGAAAAGAAATTCTACACATAGTTTATATAACTGAAGTGTTCCTTCATTAACTATATAGAAGATTCCTTATTTATCAACTTTGTACTGTCATTCAAATTTAACACAATTGTGCTCAAAGAATTTGAAGTTTTTGTTATTTCTTTCAACAAATGGTCTTCAAACTTGAGATATTATTTTTACTCTGTGGAAACTTTCATCTTAAATTCTGGTGTCATAATTGTTTTTCCAATTTAATTTTCTTATATTCTCTTACTCTCAAATCTTGCTAAAAATGTCTATTTTTATCTTATATTAGTTTCTTTCTACAATTTAGTTTTCCAATTTAATTTTCTTATATTCTCTGGCTCTCAAATCTTGCTAAACAATGTCTATTTTTATCTTATATTAGTTTCTTTCTACACTTCAAATAGAGGTTACCATTAGAGTCTGAACATTGCTTGTCTCAGAAATGTGTTAGCTACTCTTAAATCATATTTCAGTAAAATGATTTTTTCTCATACTTTCCCCAAAGTAAACTGTATGCTATTGTACTTTTCCAATCATAATACCTTAGACAAGAAACTCTAAAACCTTCCTTATAGTATTTTTAAATGTTCCCAACTCTTAGCTCTTCACTAGACAAAAATTCTGCTAACTACAAATTTTACTCCAATATCAAGTTATAGATTTTTATTAACTCATACCTTATTTTGCATATTTACTTGTATTTGACCTATAAAAGAGACTAACATTTTCTTATATGTTTGGCACATTGCAAATATAAAATGCCATGTGGCATTATTTTAACAGTTAATTGGGATAGCCCTGTTGTCCCATTGCTAATTATAATACAGGAGTTTCCAAATTGGCATGTTTTATTTTGGTTTTTTATTCCTTATTCCACAGAGGAAATTCAAGCTATAACTTTACAACTTACCTTAGGAGTGTTTAGAATTATCACTTGGGTATTATCTGTATTCTCCCAATGTTAATATATGGATATTAAAATTTGAAAAATTTATAAACATTTTGGTTAAAGTATCGAACATTTATCACAAGTCTTCTCCATCAATTATCTCTTTAGTGATATAAAATTAATGTACAGTAATGACATAAAATTGTTTCAAGGTACTATTTACCACCTTGGTAAAATGGCAACAATAATAAAATACTGATGTATGGAAAAATGATATAAATTTCAAAGAAGAATAACATAGGTATTTTAATTAATCATTTTTCCTTCATTAACAAGTAAAGTAAAAGTAAATATCTGCTATGATACCACAGCAACTAAGTAACCATGATTTATGTGCACACATTTCACTACATTTATAAGTAAGATCTGTCCATAGTAACCAAAGATAGCCAAGTATTTTGAGAAATATTCATTTAATAAGATTGGAAAATATATTTCAACTAGTCACTATGCATAGAATGCTTAGATGAGGGACTTAAATGCTCATTATTCAAATTCAAGATGTTAATATTTCAATTATTTACTAATATTGCACAATCACAAGCACATATGTAACAATACTTCACAAGCCATGCCCTATGAAACAACAGATGACATTTCTCACAAATATGCCTTTCTGCAAGCAGTGCTACATTGGAGACTCCTTCTGATGTAAATGTGCGCTCTCTGATACAATTAACTCTTAAGGAAAAGAATTACCGTAGCAAGATGAAAAATTAGACAACTACAACACAACTTCCTCTTATCGCCATCCTATTAAATATTACTGTTTGCTGTGATAATCACAGGGAAAAAGCAAAATGAGTTTTAAAAGAGTTTAAACTGAGTAAAAAGTTTTTAATGTTAACTCTAACTTGTATGTCTGAAACCTACAAATATGCTTTTCCTTTAAAGTTTTCCTGTTTTCTGCTAAAATAATTATATGTATTACACAATCACTCATACTATTTTTTTTTTTTTTTTTTTTTGGGGTTGGAGTCTCACTCTGTCGCCCAGACTGGAGTGCAGCGGCCGCTCCCGGCCACCGCAGCCTCGACCCGCTGGGCTCCGG
>CAUYQG010082713.1:0-51441 GCA_963574415.1 Tarsius wallacei
CTACCATGCCCGGCTAATTTTTTGATTTATTGTAGAGATGAGGTCTCGCCTGCCCAGGCGGGTCTCGAACCCGCGGGCTCAGGCAATCCACTCACCTCAGCCTCCCAAAGGCGCGGGATTACAGGCTGAGCCACCAAGCCCGGCTTTTTATTTTTATTTTTTATTTTTTTTTTAGTTCTTAACCCCTACTTCATCATTGAACTTTTTTCTATCACAATGTGTTAGATTTTTCTTTCTTAGAGTTTCATATAAATGAAATCATACAGTATGTACTCCTGTCTTCTTTGGCTCCAAACAATGCTTTGACTATTCATCTGTGTTGATGTGTATGTCAGTTGTTTTTTTCTATTTTTAAAAAACTTTGATTGAATAGTATTCTGTTTTTTGAATATAAAACAATAGGTTTTCCATTCACCAATTAAGGAAGATTTTATTTAAGGAAATGTTTACATTATCAAAAAGCGACCACGGCCTTACCTTGATTCCATGTTCTTGAGAATGATGGAGAACTCAATTTACACCTTGATTTGCAGTGAGGAAACAGGTTGTGTGTTAAGAGATTAGAGGAGAGGATGAACTGAAAGGTTCTTGTGACCTTACTGAATGTACGATATAGCAAGCAGCCTCTATGAGGGACTTGTGTGATCCCTATCTCCTGGTATACATGCCCTTGGTAATACCCCACTCCCCCATAGTTTGGGCCAGACTTATTGACTCGCTTCTAATGAATTGAATATGGCAGACATGATGGGCTGTCACTTCTGAGATTAGCTAGTAAGAAACCGATTACAGACATGCCTTGTTTTATTGCACTATCCTTTTATGTGCTTTGCTGATACTGCTTTTTTTTCTTAACTAATTGAAAGTTTGTGTCCTTTAGTCACAATGGTTTTCTTTCTAGACTCCACCCTCAATCTCATAAATTAAACAAACACAGTGAATATTAATTTATATTTGGAGGATGAATGAAACAATAAATGACCTTATAGAGGTACCTCAGAACAAAAAAATTCTGTTTTTTGGTCTCAGCAATTCTGAGTTTGAATTCTGGCCTTGCTGCTCCTTGACTATGAGATCCTGGCCATGTGACTTCACTTCTCTGAGCCTCTATGTTCTCAGCTCTAAAATGGGAACAATAATCTTATATCAGTACATCAGGGGAAATAACCTAGATCGTTAACCCAGTGCCTGGCACAGCATAATACTCCATTTATTCTCATTATTGTTATTTGTAAACTCTCAGCTGTCTTCTCCTAATGTTCAAGAGCTCTTCAATGAAAAAGATTATGTCCATGAACAGTCTCATGCTCTGGGTCATCTTGGACGTAGTTAGTTTTATAGTAGGATCTGGCATATTTCTCTCACTCTGTTATGGTGTAAAAGACCAGGATGGTGCAGAGGTCCCAGAGTCTGGCCTATGCAATCGAAGAAACTGATTTTGAACTCTAGTTCTTCCACTTATGAACCAAGTGACCTTGGGAAAATTATGAGCATCCCCAGGCTCATAGGTAAAATGGGGATAATAGCTCCAATCTGATGATGTTTGTGGTGAAGATCAATTGAGATCATTAATGCACAGAACATGCCGAATGTGGGACTGGCACACAGTAATCTCCCAGCAAAGGGAAGCTCTTTTTATGATTCTTGTAGGAGTTGCTGGAGGATACTGAGGCCAGCCCTCCTCTAACTTTTGAAGTCTAGGTACTTTGTCTTGAACATTTTGGGAGCACCCGCAGGCAGACACTTTGCCCGCCTACCTCGCTTTGGACAGCTGAGGCTTGTTTGGATCAGCAGAAGGCTCTCCTCTGCCTCTTCCTTCCTCCCCAGGGGTTTTCTTTTGCACGTTGGATTTCTATTCATGGATCCTCCGCCGGGGATGTGGACCAAGAATTCTTCCTCTTTGCAGATTTCTTCCCTTAATGGTCCTGTTCTGTGCTGTCACCCCGTGCCCTCCCTTCTATCCTGTTCTCAGCAGCTGGCAAGAAATGTTTATAGAAGAAGCTTTTCTTTCTCTTTTTAATAGCCTCCTAGGCTGCAACCTCCCAAAAGAGAACCTCGTTAACCAGAAGGACTCTAGGCTACTGATTTATATTCCAGTCATACCAAGAAGAAAAAAAAATTACAAAGGAAGAAAGAAAATGCCAATGTACCCAAGGACAGTTCTGACCCCCCTCTCTGATGAAGAGTGTATATATCTATTCATATTCTGGATGTTGAGGGATTCCTTCCAGATTTTAGTGTTTGACCTATTACCTTCGGTGCATGTGGACTCTGTACTTTTTGCAGGCTTTCAGAAAGCAAAAGTAACAATTCAATACTCCTTCCACTGAAACAAGAGAGCTATTACTTTCAAATTATAAAAGGTACTTGTTTCGACAGAAGTGTTGGTGTCTCAGTGAAGACGGGGTCCATACTCGTGGTGGCTTTAGATGATGGTTAAGGGTTCACCTTCTGCTGTCCTGAACCATCATCAACGGGGCATTGTCTCTCCATGTGTAGTTATGCCAGGGTCATAGAACATACAGGTAAAAATCTCTGGTGGTCAGAATTCTAGTTCAATAGGTCAAGGAAGGCTTCCAGGAGGAGGAAGTACTTTTTGAACTGGGCTTTAAAAGTTGGTGTCCCAGAAAATGCAAGCTGTCCCTCAATATCCATTCCACTCTTCTTCCATAGTAATAGAATCCCTGATTTTTTGTTTTTTGAGTTGGAGTCTCACTTCGTCGCCCAGGCTAGAGTGCAGTGGCACACTCATGGTCACCCCAGCATCAACTTGCTGGGCTCCAGTGATCCTTCTGCCTCAGCCTTCCAAGTAGCTGGAACTACAGGCACACGCTACCACGCCCGGCTAATTTTTGATTTGTTGTAGAGACGAGGTTTCCCCAAGTTGCCTGGGCTGGTTTCGAACCCATGGACTCAGGCAATCCACTTGCCTCGGCCTCCCAAAGTGCTGGGATAACAGGTTGAGTCACTTAGCCTGGCCAGAACCCCTAATTTTTAGTTGGATCCTCTGTTCCCCTGAGTAAAGACTGCAGTTCTGTGGAACACTGGTAGCCATAAAGGCCACAATTATTCCCCTCCCTGTATGCACATCCCTTTGCAATGTGACTTTGTTGTTTCTCCTATTTAGAGACAAAGTTCATTTTCCTACTCTTGAATCCAGACTGGTCTTGTGACCTGCTTTGGCCAATGCAGTGTGACTGTGCCAGTTCTTAGCCTAGGCCTAAACAGACCTTGCACACTTCCACATAACCTCTTGGGATCCTGACCGACCACCATGGGAGCAGAGCTAACCTTCTGGAAAATAAGAGGCCATGTGGAGAAGAGACAAGCTGTTTCAGCTGAGGATATCCTAGGCCAGCCAGCACCCAATCAACCTGGCAGCCAACTGCTGGTATCTGAGATGGGCTCAGCCAAGAGTATACAAGTTGCCCAGCTGAGCTCAGCCCAAATTGCCAGTGTACAGAGTCATGTGGTTAATAAATGCTTATTGTTTTAGGCTACTGAGTTGTCAGGTGGTGGCTTGTGACACAGCAAAACTAACTAGTACAATTTCTCATGCAGTTGGGTATATCCATGTGACCAAGTTTCTGTAAGCGAAAATAGTGTGTGTGATTCTTGGGGAGTTTCCTTCCAGGGAGGAGACCTTCTCTTCTTCCAGTTTTCTTCTTTTCTGCTGGCTGGGATAAGAATGTAATAGCTGGAGCTCCAATAGCCATCCTGAACCATGAAGTGAATTTAGAAATGGAAGACATTCATGGTAGAACAATAAGTTAGAAAGATCTTGTTCCTCTAAAACCATGGATTACCTTTCCAATTCTGTTCTATCTCTAAGTTTATTAAGCAAAAGTAATTAGTAAACTTTTGTTTAGGCTACTTTTGTTTTGAGTTTTACAGTTACTCATAGCTGAACCTAATCCGAAATAATACAGATGTTCAGGATTTCGATAAGCAGGGATGGTGGAGAAGGAGATCCATGACAGAGGGAACATATCAGAGGGAATGTCATGGATAATGTTGCAGAGAAAGGAAAAGTATGGGTAATGGGTGAGCAACACTGAATAGTTTCTTATGATTACCTAAGGGGAGCAATGGGTGATAGACCTGCGGATGGTTTGGGGCCAGGTTTTGAGAGGCAGGCTAAGAAGTTTGAAGAGTATGGCAAAATAGATGCCTGAGTGTGTATGTAAATCAAAGTAAGATATACTCATTTTTTACCCATTCACTGAGTCGCTTCCTCTGGGGAGTTTATATTGTAGTGAGGGAGACAAGATAACAAAAATCTCAGGATAATTACAGATTATGATTAGTGGTCTGAAGTAAATAAACTGTGCGCTGTATAGAGATTAACCGTTGGGCAGAGGAGGCTGCTTTATATATACAATAGTCAGAAAAGAATGTTTTTGTGTTCTTGAATTCTGTGCCATGCCCTGGTCAGAAGTCTAGGGATACAGGGATGAATAATAACACACAGTTCTTGTCATTGGAGCTATCATAGTCTAGTGCGGAGTGAGGTTAAACAGGAACATTTTCCTAATAGAATTGGGAGTGAGATAAAGTAAGTAATGTAATCTTTCCATACCCAACTGCATGAGAAATTGTATCAGTCAGATAGGGTTCAATAAGGCTGCATAACAAACATCCCCCCCAAATCTTGCTTCCAAAAAAAAAATAGCTATTTTTCTCATTCACAGGTCTGCAGGTTGGTTATGATTCTGCTGGGCTCTGTTGGCTTGCTTTGGCTTGTCTCCAGGTGTGGTTTGGTCTGAGTCTGCTCTATATAACTTCCCATTCTGGGACCAGTGGCTACTTAGGGTTTGTACTTCTCATGGCAAAAGTGTAAGAAACCAGGACACACCACAGAGACACATATAAAGCCTTGACTTGCATCACATTGACTAGCGTTACTGACCATAACAAGACTGACATCAGTTGGTCAGGGTATACATTCCACCAAGAGTGGGAAAATTGCAGAGGTAAAGGGAGGGAGTGAAGAGTTGGACACAATGATTCGATTTACCACACTATCCAAGGAAACAGTATGTTTCTCCACTTTTGAAGAACGTTTATGTATGTCTGAATAGTGACATTATTTTCTTCAAGAAATCTTTTATATTTTTTGTTAGATTTACTGCAAGCTGGCATATTTCTTTATTTTAAAAAAAGTTTCACTTAAAAAGTTACATATACGCACAAGTAGAAAGTTAAAAAAATAGTACTAAAAGATATAACAGTGAAGGTAAAGTTTGACCACTGAGTCAAGTATTGAGTTTCTTTTCAGCGGCATCCTATGTGTGTTCAATCAAATATTTGCATACAGTAAAAACTACAAAATAGTATCATATTACACTTCTTTTGCATCTTTTTTTCTATTCAACAATGTATCTTAAGAGTAGCTCTATTTCAGTTCAGCTAGACCCATTTCATTCTGTTAATGGCTGCATTGTTTTCAATTTGTTAGGCTGTGCTGCAAATTTATTTAATCAGTGCCATATTGAAAGACATTTAGGTTGTTTCCCATCATTTGCAACTACAACCGAGGCTGAATTAAATATCTAGTTACATCTATCTTTATGCACACACATGAGTGCATCAATAGGCTAAATCTCTAAAACAGAAATTACTAAGTCAAAGTATATACATCTTAAAGTTTGACAGATATTGACTCTGTTTCTAAAAACAAAGAGCCATCTTTTCTAGCACGTCTACAGACATTTGTCTGCTTTTCCTGTCTTCTTCTTCTCTTCTTCTTCTGGTGTTATTTCAGGCTGAAACAATGGAATAAAGTAGCTCAAAACTCACTCCTGTGGGATCTCTGAGGGAAATTTTAAGTCATGTCCTTTGAATCTTGCCACATGGTCCCTAATTTGAACTTGGGAAGGACTTGGCACTGCTGTTGTAACCCACATTGGTGCTTTAATGGGAATGTTGGAGGAGCTTTCGAATGTTGTTTTCACAAGCATGTTTACAGAAGAACTCCATGCTGCAAGTGAAATGATTTATATCCCTGAGAGATCCCAGTAAAAAATGTGCACAATGCCCTTTAATTTGATCTGCTTTCCCTGTAGCACCTAAATATTTAGGGCAAATAGAAAATAGTTCTGATTTACAATCTCTATAAAAATTTTAAACAACCTAATAAGACATTTGATCATGAAATTGCCTGAAATAATGTTGGCACTAGTCAGCCATATTTCTTCAAAATGGCCTGTAACTTCAGTGCAAACTCCCAAACATGGAATTTTTCCCTGCTAATAACAGTCTTATTAATAAAAGAATGATTTTCTTTACTGATCCTCAGCAGCTGTGTTCCGGGTGTCTTTGTTCAATAAAGGTAGAGATAATAACTGTCAGTGGAAAGAAAATGTGCTGAGGTTCCCGAGAGAAGTGGTGGAAACAAATCTTTTATTAAATCATATCAAATTGTGCTTCTTGTTTACTTTTTCCATTTTGTAAGTCACAGTCGTGTCTGCTAGGTTTTAGAAACCTTACCTCACATTTGTCAAAAATAAAAATTAAAAAAAAAACTTGGCTTGGTGTTCTTGAGGCTAAATGCTGTATGATCAATCAGGGTGATAAATTTGACATAATTAACTGCCATAATGGCATTTCTGAGTATTTTTCTCTTCTTTACCCTGCTGAAATCATCTAAGATTGGTTAACTTCTGAATATGTTCTCAGATGCACTATGGATGCCTAGAAAAAGAGCATTCAAGAAAGTGTTGTTGATACCCGGAATTTTCATCTGCCCTCAAATATGACCTCTCTTTGAGTGATGGTGCCCTTGTTTTCCTTTGAGGGCCTACCTTTCCCTTACTCCCAGGGCAGGTGGCTTAGATGGCCCTGATCTATTTCTGGTGCTAGGGGTGGGCATAAGACTTAGACCCAGTCAATCAAAACATCTCCCCTCAAGTTGGGCCAATCTGAGTCAATGAAAACCCTGGAACTTTGGCTACAATTTTTGGGAGAGGTAATTTTTTACTGGAATTTCTGAAAGAACAAGATAGAAACCTGCTTTTGGTTATCTTTGCTTTCCAGAGAAAAAGCACTCTTGAAGGAAGACAAAATAGAGGAAAACAGCCAAGAAATGGAGAAAGACAAGTTCCCAATGATGTCACTTGAATGCTGGAATCTAGCCATGCCTGAAGTCTTACCCCTCAATTAGGCAAGCTAACATATTTTAATTTTTTGCCTGAGTTTGACTTGGTTTCTGGCACTTGCCTCCAAAAGAGTTCTAAACAGCTTGTGTTTTCCAACTTTCTGTAAAGTCTTATGTGTAGGAGAGTATGGTCAGCACCAACAATGCCTATGTTCAAAATAACAATAAGGTATCAGCCCTTTGCCATGCTGTTATCACTGGATCATGGAGTTTCTTCAGGTTGGAGCCACTGCTCCAGTCCACAGCTCATCAGAGGGTCTTGGCCCTGTCTTGTCAAGAATTCTCATATCTAGCATTAGTTATGATTGCCCTGTATCCATACTTTGAGGATATAGTACTTACCTGTGCTGTGGCCTGTCTTCCCCTCCACACCAGTAACTCAGTAGTACTTTATGATTGTAGTTATACTTCTCTCTGCACCAGAGAGAGTCCAGCCTGAGGCTCTAAGCAGGCAGCAACTGGGATCTTCTTCCAGTCTTGCATTTTCAAGATCTAAGGTGCATTTCTAGCTCTTTCCTTGCCTTGCTTGAATTAGGTAATGACCTTATTTGTGAGGGAAAGATGATGTAGACAGAGATATGGACTAACATTTATAGTCTGCCTACTGCATATCAGACACTGTGCTTGGTTCATGTGCTTTCATATAATCTTGTGTTTCTCGTCACACTTAATGCTTTTTATGGGTTAGAAGCTATGTTAAGTGTTTTATTAGGGACGATCTAATTTAATCCTTATAAGGACTAAAAGACAAGGAATTGTGTACCTGATCTCAAACCAGGCAAAGAGGGGACCAAAGGGAGGCCCAAACTTTACCTGTTCGACGACCACTTATATACCTAACCTTGAATGGTATCCCACACCTTTAAAATAAAATAAAAAGTTAAAAAAAGAATATTGACCTGTAAAAGACCCCCCAAAACAAACAACCCCCCAAAACAAGGTTATGTCCATGTATAAACTGAGGCTCAGAGAAGTTGAGTAATTTCTTTAGTATCATTTGGTGAGGAAATGGCAGACGCAAGATTTCAACTTGGGCCTGAATGACTCCAAACGCAGTGTTCTTACTTCCGATGTCAGCACTTATTGTATCATGCTGTTGGTCCATGTGTCTCTCTCACTTGTGAGCCACTTGACCTCATGTACTTTGTATTACCTTTGGATCCCCAACCTTTGCTCCAGAGCCTGGTGTAGAGTAGATTCTCAAAAACTGTTCACTGGTTGAAAGAATCTTTACAACACTGTTGTGAGGTGAGCATTTTCTTTCCATTTTACACATGAGCAAATCTAGGCTTAGGGAGGTTAAGCAAATTACCCAAGGCCAGACACTATCATTCATGAAATATAATCCCATAATCCTTAAAATTTTCTTCTTCGACTGAGACTTGAAAAAGACATTCTCTAAGCTAAAGAGAGGGGCCTTTGGTATTTTTATCCATTTCAGTGTAGGTAGTTTATATGGAAACATGGAAGTAATTTGTTGCCTTCCTTAATGAAGACCGTATTAGGCTGGGTCATCATGCAGAAAACAGCACAGACATTTTTGTGAAAGAAAGTTACATCTATGTTACTGCATCAGTATTTGAGCTACTTAAAATTTGTGAGCAGGCAGAACATTGTTTAATGGCACTGGATAAAGCTCAAGTGAAAATGATCCATTGGGGAAATCTTTTATGAAAATGGAACTGATTGTTTTAGAAATCTAAGTTGTAATTTTTCACCACTCAGTCTCTGGTCTCTTGAGTCCTTGTCTATTTCATGAACATATTTGATACAGACTCTTGGTGTCTTTGCCCAGTGTAAAGAGCACTGTAAAGTTCGGCAGACAAGCTCAATGTGTGGAGAGAAGCAGTGAGGTAGGTAAGTAGAGACAGCAGCTGGAATCCTGTTAGGTGGACTGGCATCTCATCTCTAAAGGATACATCAAGGAAACACATTTTCCAGGACATTTAAGAAAGCCAGAACCAAGCCCAGGATCTAATGTAGCTCTCTCTATCGGAAAGTGCTAACATTCTGATAAACTCATGATGAGTTCTCGCTTCATTTTTCCTCCTAACACCAAGACTAGGCAAAAATGCAAGGGAAGAAGGAGCAAGAAACAATTTCCAAAGACTTAGGATCTTCGGATGGTTTTTGAACTAAGTTACATTGCTGTCATCCCCAGGCTGCTTGTACTTTTGATGTAGCCATTGGCAGATTAATTAATAAGTTTCCTGAAAGCTAAGAGAAAATACCAGCTTGAAATAGCGCTAAAATTGTCAAGAACATTTTTTGGGGAGAGGGTATAATATTGTAATCAACCTGATGTATTTGTGAAAGCATCTAAGTAATGTTTTTAGTTAAAATTCCTAGCCATGGAGCCAAGGATACATATAATTGACCAGTGTGTTCACCCAACCTCCCACCCATCCTCCTATTCATTCATATGTTCATCTATTGATCCATTCATTCATCCATCCCTCCATGCACACACCTACCCATCAATCCATCATCCATCAATTTACCCACCCATCCATCTACCTATCTATGCACACACCCACTCATCCATCCATCCATTCATCAATTTGCCCATCCATCCATCTATCCATTCATCCATCCATTCACCCACCCACCCATCCATCCATGTATTCATCCATACACACACCTGTCCATCCATTCATCTACCCACACATCCACCCATCCATGCACACAACCACACATTCATCCATCCATTAATCAATTCATCCATCCATCCACCCACCCACCCTCTCACCCATCCAACCTTCCTTTCATCCATCCATCCATCCATCCATCCATCCATCCATCCATCCATCCAATCACCCATCCATCCATCCATCCATCCACTCACCCATCCATCCATCCATCCATCCACTCACCCATCCATCCATCCTTCCATCCATCCATCCATCTGTCTGCCCATCCATCCATCCACACACCCACCCACCCATTCATCTATCCATACATCTACCCATCTACTCAACATTTATCAAGCATATATAATCCACCAGGCATTATTTAGGGTGACCAACACTTGGTTCTCAAGAAATTCCAAGATGGCATTTTTTGTTATAATATAATTTTGGAAGGCAAATTTGTTCTTAAAGTTTTTTGTTAAGATGAAGCAAAATGTAGTATTGAATTTATATAGATTTTGACTCTTATATAACTGTACACTTGGCACTGAAAATCTTATGCAACTTATTTGGGAAATATGGTGTATGGTACAAGTTGCTGTATCATGCGAAAAGATGGGCTGCAAGAAACGGTTTTTGTTTAGGCTTTGTTTTCCATTAAAAACTGTGAAATTGTTGAGCTCAAGTTGTTATTTTGCTTGGTCAGGTGTTGCTAGTCAACTAAAAATAAGTCTGTATCAGTGAACATCTTAGATTCTAAGAAAACTCAGATTTGAGTGAAATCATTTAATGACACTATATTGAACATGAATATTGCTTATCTTTGAACAGAGATGGTGGATGGTAAGAGCCACTCATCCCTGCTTCAAGTCCCTTTCTAGTACTGACTTGCTTTGTGGCCTTGGGAATGTTCCTTATCCTTTCTGAGATTTAGTTGTCAAGACTGTAAGAAGAGATGAACAGTGGTACTTGGCTTATAACCTCATTGTGAGGATGAAATCAGACAATGTACATAAAGCAATTTCCTGCCTTTTTCAAGAAGCAAGCACGTCATCAGGGGCATGGGACATATATGTTCATATTCCTCAGTGTACTGGTCAGAGCAGGTGCAATGACATTTTGATTTCCTTTTATTATGTTTTCTCCTCCATCTCCTGTTCTCCCTTTAATTCTTCTTGCACATCATCAGTGCATTCTAATATATGTAATATACATTTTCCCACCTCTCCTTTCATATATTTATTTAGATAAATGTAAATAGTTGATAAAATATATAGAGTTGTTTTTGTGTGTTTTTTATTAGTTTACACAAATGGTTCAGGGCCCAAAATCTCTCCATATTTTTGAAATCTCTTCATTTTGTTCTATATAAATCTAATTAGGCTGGGCTCGGTGGCTCAGCCTGTAATCCCGTGCTTTGGGAGGCCGAGGTGAGTGAATTGCCTGAGCCCGCGGGTCCGAGACCCGCCTGGACAACTTGGCGAGACCTCATCTCTACAATAAATCAAAAAAATTAGCCAGGCGTGGTAGCGCACACCTGTAGTTCCAGCTACTTGGAAGGCTGAGGTGGAAGGATTGCCGGAGCCCAGCAGGTCAAGGCTGCAGTGGCCAGGAGAGGCCACTGCGCTCCAGTCTGGGCGACTGAGTGAGACGCCAACTCAAAGAAAAAAAAAATCTAATTAAAGTTTGACTACGGCCTAAAAGTCAATATGTGCATAGAACATGGCTTGCTTATCTATTTCCGTAGTGATTATTGTATAAGGACATTAAATTTTTCAAATCACACACAAAACTATGGTGAGCATCTGTATACTTGTGTGTTATGATTTTGCAGGAGTTTCTCTGGGGCACATATCCAGGCATGGGACTGTTGGGTAGATGATTAAGTAATTGCATTGAATACTGAGAGATTGTTACTTGGGATGGCTGTTTAGTTTACACTTCTTCATAGCACTTGATGTTCTCTGACTTTGTAATTTTTTGCCAATCTGATGGTTGCAAAGTGGCATATCATAGTTGTTTTAATTTGCTTTTCTCTGATTACTAGTGAGGTTGAGTATCTCTTCATATACTTATTAGCCATTAGTGTTTCCTCTTCTATTAATTTTATTTTCACAGGCTTTGTGCATTTTTTTCTGTTGTATTTTCTGAAATTTTCTTGCTATCTTAAAGGAATTTCTCTAGATATTAATATCAGCTCAGTTTTAGACATTCAGATATCTTCTCACGGTCTACCAAAGTGCCAAGTGTGTAGATGATGTCCTTTTCTAAACAGACATCTCAATTTTAATGTAGTCAGACAATTGATGTTTTCCTTTCATGGCTTGTTCTTTTAATCCTTGGCTAAGAACCTGCCCAATTCTAAAGTCATAAAGATATTTCCTACGTTGTCTTTGATTACTTTTATAATTTACCTTTCATATTCAGGTATAAAGGAAGAAGTCCAGTTTAATTTTTCTCATGCAGTGCACCATTTCCTTCTCCAAATCTACCAAAGTATTTATTCTTTTCCAATTGAATTATGATACCAAGTTTTCCATGTAAGTGAGGGTGTTTTTGGAATATTCATGCTGCTTTGTCAATCTGTTTAACTGCATCTAAGACTGTACCACACTTTTTTTTTATTACTATGGCTTAGTAATAGGTCATGATATTTAAACACAATGAATTCGTCCTTTCCTATGATTTTTCAAAATTACCTTAGCTATTCATGCTTTTTATATTTTCGCATACATTTGAGTATTAGCTTGCTAAATTCCTCAAAAATTATGCTGAAATTTGGATTCTAACTGCATTAAATCTATGGATTAATGTTGGGGGCAATTAATATCCATACAATGTTAGGTTATCCTATTCATGAACATGGTGTTCATCTTAACTTATTCAAGTCTTTAAAAATGGTCTTTATATGAGCTTTAATTTTCTCTACAAAGCTCTAATGCATTAACCTTTAGGTTAATTCCTAGATATGTTTATATATATATATATATAGTTAGTTAGTTACTATCAATTTTTAAAAAAAATTTTGAGTTGGAGTCTCACTCTGTCACCCAGGCTGGAGTGCAGTGGCATGCTCACAGCCACTACAGCCTCGACCTGCTGGGCTCAGGTGATCCTTCTCAGCCTTCCAAGTAGCTGGAACTACAGGCACGTACCACTATGCCCGGCTAATTTTTTGATTTATTGTAGAGATGAGGTTTCGCCAAGTTGTCCAGGCTGGTCTCAAACCCGGGGGCTCAGGTAATCCTCTCACCTCGTCCTCCCAAAGTGCTGGGATTATAGGTGTGAGCCACCATGCCCGGCCCTTTTTTTTCTTAATGTAGAGATGAGATCTTGATATATGACCCAGGCTGGTCTCGAATTCCTGGGTTCAAGCAATTCTTCTACCTTGGCCTCCCCAAATGCTGGGATTATAGGCATGAGCCACCATGCCTGGCCTACTATCATGTTTTAAGCACTAGGTACAATGCCTGACACATAATGAGTGTTCAGTGAATGGCATTTATAGTCATTATTGTGACTATTACAAATGACAGGGGAAGCAAAGAAGAATGGTGTTCAAACATCTCTAGGAACCGTCATGATACGCTGGAAATAACATGAGTGTGGAATCAGAGTCATGTGGGTTCTGGTCCTGACTCCATTAGCTGTGTGACCTTGAACACATTTCTTAAACCTCTGGCTTCTAAGTAGGAATAATGTGTTTCCCTCCAGAATCCCAGGTATGGTGAAAAGGTAAAATGATATCACAAACTAATAATGGGTACAGTGATTGACACAGAGAAGTACTCACAATGTGGTCCTTTGCCCTTTCTAGTGAATATGAGAAAAGTTTGTCAAATAACTACAATTGCCCCACAAAATAGTCTCCTTTTCTTCACTTGAAGTCTACTTGCAAATTTTGCCTTTTCTGACCAGATGGATACAGAGAGCAGGTACATGCAATAAGCAAAATTAAAATGAAAAAAATCTATGCTTTCAAGCATTCTCTTCAAAGACACCCGTGCTTTTTCATCTTTAGAATGTAATCTCCTTGAAGACAGGAAGCACGTGGACTCCACACATCATTCTACTCCAGGTAGTTATCAAAGCCAATCATGGCAAGTCCTTCCCCCTTGCCAGTGATTGGTAGAGGGATGGGCAGGCTCATGCCAATCTGGGCCAATGAGATGCTAAAAGGGATTTGCTGAGGGCTTCTGGAAAAGGAAATCCAGTTTTTCTCCTTCACTCCACTTGAATTAAAGAGGCTCATTGCCCCAGTTTCCGTGGACAGTCACCTTATGTCAGTGAGGGGAGTCGGCCTTAGGATGAAGCCCACATTGTAGACTGGGGCCGGGGTAAAAGGGCAGGGAAATTCTGGGTTCCTGATGTCAAGGTTGAACTGGTCTATCAACCAAACTTGAAACTGCCTTTTCCTATCAACTTTCTGTTATAATAAATAATGCTCGTATTGATTTAGTCAGTTTGAATAGGAATATATTTTATTTATAGTCTAAAGCAGGTGTCCCCAACCCCCCCAGGCAGCAGACCCATACCGGTCAGTGGCCTGTTAGGAATGCAGCCACACAGCAGGAGGTGAGCAGCAGGAAAGCGGAGCTCCCTTCTCTGTCAGGTCAGCAGTGGTGGTAGAGTCTCATAGGAGCACGAACGATATTGTGAACTGTGTATGCGAGGGATCTAAGTTGCCGGCTTCTTATAAGAATCGAATGCCTGACAATTTCCCCTCAATTCCCCCCCTCCATCCCCATCTGTGAAAAAATTAGTCTTCCACGAAACCGGCTTCTAATGCCAAAAAAGGTTGAGAACCTAGTCTTTTGGCGTGAGTCTGCAAATAATTGCTGGTCAAGAAATGTATTATAGTGAACATGAAGATGAAAATCAAACTGACTTTGTGAAGTGCCATGGCTTGCAGAGTCCATGTGCTCTCGATGGTCTGAGCTTCTTCATGGCCTGATAATACAGGCATAGACTGACTGTTATCTGCATCTTTCAGATGAGGACATTGAGGCTCAAAGAGGGCAAGTGATATTTCAGGTTTGGATAGCTAAGTGGTCCAGTTGTGATAAGGACCTATGTGTCTTTTAACTCCTGTGTTAGTACATATTTCTAATATGCTTAATCTCCACTAGACTGTGAGAGCCTTAAAGGTGGAACCTATATGTCTTACATATTTTTGTCACCATGCCTACCAGAGAGTCTGTTTCTTTATGGTTGTCATAAGTGTTAAAAGAGTAAGTACATAAATAAATGACTTCTTGTATCTTGAAATCTATTAAAAAGGCACGGGAAATTATATCTCCTTCCAAAGTGCTTTAGCAATGTCCAGCAGTGGCAGTGTTCCATTTTAAAGGCAATAGTCCTGGGTGTGGCTTTGTCTCCACTATGTCCTTATGTCCATCCTCCTAGCATAGATGTAATAGACAATGATGCCATTGCAAAGGTCATACTGCCTAGTGAATTATTTCAGACACAGAGGAGGAAGAAGTCAAGCAGCAAAGTCAGAAGAGGTAGTTTAGAACTGTCATCCTGAGTGCCCCTGGGAGCAATTTGCACTCAACACGTAAATCAGCTTCAGGGTCTATCTAATTAATACAAAGACTTTAGTGCCATTTGCTTCTCCATCAGCATACTGAATTCTGACACATGGTCATTGGGTTTATCAATAATGTGCCCCATAAATCCAGTTAACATTTTCTTCTGGGTGCTGCACCTTGGGAAGCTGCTTAAGTACCTTGAAGGTCCTTATCCAGCTCTGGCCTTGAATCTCAAGAAGGAGTCAGAGGTATTTCAAACTCTTGACTGAGTATAACATAACTGCTGGAATTTGAGTCCTTGCTACCTGTCTGAAAGAGCTTCTAATGCTAGATCTTAAAGTTTAGATAAGAAGGTCTCCTCCTATTAGGTTCTGTCATTCTTGGAAGAAGTCCTGGCGCTATGAAAGTGGTTATACTTATCATTGGTTGTTTCTGTTTGCTTGGTATCACTTCCTTTGTAGAAGTCTCCTCACCTGTGTCACATGGTTTTGTGGGTCTGCCTATCACAAAACTCCACCCCCGGCTACATAACTGGCTCTATAACCCAAGTTGGTCAGTATAAGCTTTCTCTTCTGGGAATCTGTGTCTTGAGCTAAGACTCACAGGGGTAGGAGGTGATTGAAGCAAAGTCACTTTTGAGGCTGTCAGTGAAACTCTGCTCCCAAAGTCCTTCATTTCTGTGACCTTCCAAATATCCTTTCACTAAGTATTACTTCTTGCTTACAGGTGTTAGGGTACGTTTCTGTGGCTTGCTTTTAAATACCTCTGAGTTATACAGATATAGGTAGCACATGGTAGTCCATTTTATTATTTTGTTTTCCAAAATGAAAATACCTTTATTGAATCTGCTAATAATAGTGGTGTTGATAAAAAATATTCCTCCATTATTGGTATCTTCTATTAGCATAGATAAATGACAGTAGCAGCTAATGATATTGAGCACTTACTGTTTGCTAAGCTCGGTGTTAGGAGGCAATGTAGAAGCTAAAAGTTTGGGCTTTGCTTGGGTTCAAATCTAGGCTCTGTCAGTTCCAGGCTGTGTGACCTTGGACAAATTACTTAACCTCTCTGTATCTCAGTATTCTCATTTGAAAAATAGAAATAATAATAATACTTCATTAAGCTATTATGAAGTTAAATGAGTGAATACATGTAAAAACTTATCAGGCATGTGTATAATAAATACTCAGTACATGTCAGCCCCTTATTGTTATATGTTCTGGCTGAAAAAAGAAATGGCATCTCACTGAGCTGATGTAATTTGCTCAAAAACACATACACAGGGTACAGTGGGAGCTGGCATTAAACAAAATCATGCTCATGAAGTGCCACACTGAGCCGTTATAGAATGTTCTTTACATTGCTGCCATTATTATTCACCAGATCAACTTTGGGAGGGAGGTTTGTGGAAACAGTGCCCCAGGAAGAATTAGAAGCAAAAGTCAGGCAGTCTCTCCCTTTTCTGTTACCACCTCATGTGTTTTCCTTTCCCTCCTCCTTCCAGAATCCCTATCAGGTCCCATTTTGAATAATCCCTGCTGGGTGCTAAGTGATAACTGAGCTATTAGCTGGTGTTTAGGATAAAGTCCTTTCTAGGCCCATTTACATTTCAATGGGGGAATGTCTGAGACCCCAGTGGCTTCTTCATTCAAAGCATTTAGGGGGCATTGCTCTGTCCCTGGGGGGGGGGGGTGGACTCTGAAGATGTCCCTTTGGAAGAGTTTCTCAGCCTAACTGAGGTCTCATTAATTCACATCTTGCCTCAGGAGGGCCAGTATGACTGAACAATGCTTTCTACTACTATGTGTTACAACAGGTGATGTGTGATTGCCATAGTAGGGGGAAGCAAGGAAGGTTAAGGGCAAATCCTTATGGAATTTGAATATTGGAATATAGGGGTTTGTGTGTGTGTAATAAATAATTTATTTAGTCCCAGCTAGTGCCATTCAGTATTCTATTAACACATGTAATTTAATTCTGTTTTCACAGCAGTCCTGAAAGTTGATATCATTTTCCCATTTTCAGATTAAGAAATTGAGGCTCTCTAGCGGATATTGTGACTCTGCTATTTTCCTTATCCAATTTTCTCCCTCCTTCTTTTGTTATTAGCATGTAGCTTACATGGGGTTGAGCCTCTTTGGCTTTTGCGCCTGAGAATTAGCCAATCTGAATATCCTACCTCACTGGCCACTGTGATTGATTCAGGGATGGACATACGAGGCTAATGAGAGCCAGACGTGGGACTTCTGTTGGAGATTTAGGAACATGTTATCGTTTTCTGACTCAGGTGGCTAAGAAGTTAGAAAGTAGGCCTAGAGGAGACAGGGGCTGTCTTTACCTACCTGAGGATAAAGGCCAACACCAAGGAAAGAGAGGTCAAAAAAGAAAGAATGGTTTCAGATGTTATCATGTGAGCCTCTGAATCCAGACATGCCTAAAGCCAGACTATCCCTAAAATTTTCAGTTTGTGAATCAACAAATCCCCTTCTATGCTTAATTCAGTTTTTGATCTGGGGTTTTTGACATTTGCAACTGAACGAGTTTTGCTGAAAACAAGTTCAGGGAGTGTTATGAACTTAATGTTTGTGTTCTTCCTAAATTAATATGTTGAAGCCCTAATCCCCAATGTGATGATATTTGGAGGTGGAACCTTTGGGAAATAATTAAGTTGAGATGAGGTCATGAGAGTGAGATCAAAACAATGAGATTAATATGGCTTTATAGGAAGATGAAGAGACTAGAACTTTCTCTCTCTCTATCACATAAGGACACAGTCAGTAGGTAGCTGTCTGCAAGCCAAGAAGAGAGCCCTCACCAGGTTCACTTTAGTACCTTGATCTCAAATTTCCAGTCTCCATGATTGTGAGAAATAAATATCTGATGTTTAAGCCACTCAGTCTAGTTATTTTGTTATGGCAGCCTGAGCTGGCTAATACAGAGTGGGTAAGTGCCTTGAATAATGTGAGCAACAGAGCTGTGATTTGAATTCAGGTCTCACTGACTTCAAAGTCCATGATGAAATATGAGCTCTGATGGTAGGAGAATGGATGGAGTAGATGCCAATTTCAGTTTCAGCCTGGAGAAGAAAGTCTAAGTTTGCAGGAGGTTCTGCAGTGGGACCCGGGTCAGGAGAGGAAAGGAAACAGGTAGTCCTTGAATTATATCCTAACTCACCTCACCACGTTACTGAGTTCAGTGTTGCTTGAACTTCAGTGTTAATTAAATAAAATTTGCCATTTTTTAGTGCTTACTGCAGGGAAAATGCTATACCAATCCTTTTACAAACATCATCTCTTTCCTTTTTTTTGAGTCGGAGTCTCACCCTCACCCTATCACCCAGGCTGAAGTGCAGTGGCATACTCATGGCCACCGCAGTCTTGACCTGTCATGGCCACTGCAGTCTTGACCTGTTGGGCTAAGGCGATCCTTCCACCTCAGCCTTCCAAGTAGCTGGAACTACAGGCTCGTGCTACCATGCCCAGCTTATTTTTTTATTTGTTGCAGAGACAAGGTCTCACCAAGTTGCCCAGGCTGGTCTTGAACCCCTGAGCATCATCTCTTTCAATCATCCAAACCACCTTAGGAATTAGATACTATTATCTCTATTTGATAAGATGAGAAAAGTGAGGTTCATAGAAGCTGAATCACTTTCCCAGTCACACAATCAATGGTGGAACTGGGATGGGACCTGCAATGAACTGAACTGTTCCCCCCAAATTCATAAGTTAAAGCCCTAACCCCCGATGTGACTGCATTTGGAGATAGTACATTTATGGGAGTAATTAAGATTAAATGAGGCCATAAAGGTAGGGGCCTTAATCCTGTATAACTGGTGACCTCACAAGAAGAGAAAGAGAAGCCAGAGTTCTCTCTGTGTCTCTTCTAGCACACATAGAGGAAAGACCATGTGACCACACAGTGAGAAGGCTGACATCTACAAGCCAGGAAGAAAGAATTCATCAGAAACCGAATTTTCCAGCACCTTGGTTTTTGACTTCTTGCCTGTAGAGCTGTGAACAAATTAATTTATGTTGTTTAAGCCACTCAGGTTGTGGGATTTTGTTAAGGCAGTCCAGTCCTGCCTGGGTCCAAATCTCATCTAAATCACCATGTGAGATTGCTAACATCTACCTACTAGGGCACATAAATTTAACATATGAAAAAAAAGGACCTTTGCAAAAAGGTAGGCTGAGGGTGGGGCTGCTTCTTCAATAGGGCTGGAATTAGTCCCGAAGTCTTATAGCTAGAAGGGTAAGTACAAAGTTATATCTACTTGACAGGATGAATGCAAACTTTTCAGCAGGTGCAAACTAATGCCATCCTTTCTGTTCCATGGGCTAGAATCCAAATCAGCTCAGTCTCATCAAGAGAACACAATAAAACTCTTTTGCTCAGAAAGGGACAGCTTTATTTCTGTCTAAAAGACCACACTGAGAACCTCAGTAGCAACTGTTTTGCAGGAAAAGGGAACAATATTGGAGTGATGAATTAGTTCTTTACGACCCAATGACGGACTGATGGATAAACGCAGCGACAAACTCAAAAATTTTATCTTTCTGCAAGTCTCCCCCAAAGAAAAAGTCTTTGTCTTTATAGACACTCCCTGAAAATGGTATTAAACATGGCAGAACACCCAACTGTCGGGAGGACATTTGTTATTATTATTGCTATTATGTAAGAGCCAGGATTCAGGTGTTAAAACTAAAACGTGGAGACTTATGGTACCACTGAGGTTCAGCACAATATTCTTCCTGCATCTCTTTTGTTTTGATAGCTGGCTGTATTGGCAAGAGGCATGTGCCACTAGAGCTTAATGAGGTTTAGAGTTGTCCTGTTCTGACTAACTCCCTTTGTGGCCCAAATAAACAACACATTATTATAATAATCAACGTAGAAAACCTCTGTTTTTTTCCCCCTAAGAAACTCCTACACAAAAAGTCTTATTTTTCTGGTTTGAAATTGTTTTAGCTGAGATCCCAATTTAATTCTGGAAAATGCAGTGGGCCAAGCACATTTTTTACTCTCCATTATGGTGGGGGTAGGAGGGTGCAGGAGGTGATTGCCACTGATGGTAATGACAATTCTAAATCTTTGAATCAGGGGTTGTTAACCTTGGCCACACATTAGAATCATGTGAGGAACTTTAAAAAAAAGTATTGACTCTGGGGTCCTAACCTAAAGATTTTGATTTGACTGGTCCTAGGGTGTGGGTTAACCGATGGGATTTTTCTAAGTGTCCTAGGTAATTCTAACATGTAGCCACAGTTGAGAAACTCTGCTTTAAATCAGTTTTGAGCATTTCCCCCTTAAACAGCAATTTTCCCCCTCGACAGCATGAAGTATAGAAAATAATTGCTACCTGCTATTATTTGGATGTGTTTTGTCCTCATCAAAACTCACATTGAAATTTGGTCTCCAGTGTGAAGGTGTTGGGAGGTAGGGCTTGGTGGGAGGTGTTTCAGTCATGAGGGAAGATCTCTCATGAATAGCTTGGTGCCAGTCTTGAGACAGTGAGTTCTCATTTTGGCAAGACTGGATTAGTTCTCAAGGGAACGAATTAGTTCCCTTGAGAGTGGGTT
The DNA here is from genome assembly GCA_963574415.1 of Tarsius wallacei. Classification (NCBI taxonomy): domain Eukaryota; kingdom Metazoa; phylum Chordata; class Mammalia; order Primates; family Tarsiidae; genus Tarsius; species Tarsius wallacei. The sequence goes on from CAUYQG010082713.1 coordinate 20,900, forward strand.
GTCATAAAGTCAGGACACCCCTTGGGTTTTGCCTCTTCACACATGTTAGTTTCCCCTTTGACCGTCTGCCACGTTGTGATGCAGTATGAATGCCCTCACCAGAAGCAGATGTTGACACCATGCTCCTTGAACTTCCCAGCTGCAGAACCATGAACGAAACGGACCTCTTTTCTTAATAAATCATCCACTCTCATTGATTCTGTTATTGCAACACAAAACGTACTAACTGCATAATCTTGGACAAGGTACTTAACCTCTTTAAGTTTCCTCATCTATACAATTTGGGTTAAAGGAGGGCCTAACTCAGAAGGCTGTGGGAGAATTATTGAATGAAGTAAATTAATGTGCCTGGCAGAGAGTAAACATTTGATAATTTTATCACTTGATAAAAGTTGGCTTTTATTATTACTGTTATTGTTACTACTGATTTTCAAGATTCATTGGTGACAAATGACAGAAACTCGTTGCATTTAAAAAGGGTGGGAGTTATATTTGCTGATTCATCTAACCAAGTCTATGAAAGGGTAGGACTGGATCTGGTCTCATTTTGTTGTTGCTTGCTCTCATTTTTGCTTCTCTCTCTCATATTAACTACAAACTCTGGGACCAGCTTTTTTTTTTTTTTTTTTTTTAACATAGGAAGAGGCTTGTTTCTGATTGATCTGGTGCATATTTTATGTACAAAAAGGAAAAAGAGACTTTTCTCACTAGTTTCAGTGGGGAAAAAAATTCTGAGGGAAGACTTCGATTGTCTAGACTTGAGTCGTGTGCCCATGACTGGCTTAATCACTGTGGTCAGGGAGGTGGAGTCTAACCTCTAGAGGGAAGAGAAAATGAGGTTCTGAGAAGACCAAAATAATAGCCACTCCAATGATGAAAAGCAAATTCTAACAAAAATGACTATCTATTAAACGCATATTTATTAAGGGCCAGCCATGGCTCTAGATGCTACTTTATAAGATGAGAAATGGACATCTCATTTTTTAAGACTTTAAAAAAATTTTAAAGATGTGGGGTACAATTCAGAGTTAGGCATACAAACGTTGATTATGCAGGTACCCTTGTTGATGAGGTGTGCCCCTCCCTCCCCTAGCAATTTCCCTCAACTGCCAATCCCACCCCCTTCTCCCCTGGCAGTTTAGCACTACTGCCAATCCCTTTCTTATAGTATTATGATAATTGTTCAAGGTCCACTTATGAGTGAGAACATATGATACTCTGTTCTTTGTTTCTGTGATAGATCACTGAGTAAGATTGACTCTAAATACATCCAAGTTGCTGTGAAGTCCATATGTTTGTCCTTTCTTGTGACTGCATAATATTCCATTGTTATATTCCAATGATACCACATTTTTAAAATCCAGTCCAGCTTTGATGGGCAGCATGGTTGGTTCCATGTTTTTGTTATTGTGAATAGAGCTGCAACAAACATATGTGTGCAGGTATCTTTTTGGTAGAATGATTTGAGTTCCTCCGAGTATATTCCTAATAGAGGAATTGCTGGGTCATACAGAAGGTCAATTTCTAGTTCTTTCAGAATTTGCCACACTGTCTTCCAAAGAGGTTGCACTAGTTTGCATTCTCACCAGCAGTGTAGAAGCATTCCTTTTTCTCCACATTCTTGCCAGCATCTGTTGTTTTTTCTTTACTAATTATAGCCATTCTTACTGGGGTTAGGTGGTATCTCAATGTGGTTTTGATTTGCATTTCTCTGAGGATTATTGTGACATCTCATTTTTTAAAAATTGAGGTATAGTTTCATACAATAAACTTCACCCTTTTATTGGGATATAATTCACATACGTAAAACTCACCCTTTTAATGATATGTAATAGTTCATGTCTTTTGGTGTTATCATAAATGGTAGTCAATTTTGACATTGGGAAGTATTAGGCTTCCAACTTTGTGCTTTTGTAAATCTTGACAACTTTATACAGCCATGCACCCACCACCACAATTAAGATATAGAGTATTTCATTCCCCAGATTGTTTTGTGTGTCTTTAAGGTCAGTTCCTCCCTCCACCTCTTGCCTCTAGCACCCATGATCTCTTTTCCGTCTCAAGAGTTTGCCTCTTGAAGAATGTTATTTAAAGGGACTCATATATCCTTTCATTTAGCATTTGAGAGTCATACAAGTTGTGTATATCAATACTTCCTTTTTATTACTGTATAAGTATACCACTGTTTGTTTTATATTCACCAGCTGAGAGATATTTAGGTTGTTTCTAAGTTTGGAGTGATTATGAAAAGGTTGCCAAAAGATTTGCATACCAAATTATGTGTAAACATATGTTTTTATGTCATTTGGTAAATGTCTGGGAGTGGGTTATTGAAACATATACTAAACTTTTAAAGAAATTGCTGAAATGCTTTCCAAAGTGGGTGTACCATTTTGTATTCCCACTCAAGATATATGAGAGTTGTGGTTGTTTCACATCCTTGATAACATATGGTGTTATCAGTTTTTTTGAAGCTTCTTTAACAGGTGGTAAGTGGTATTTCATTGTGACTTTAATTAATAACTGATGATGCTGAGGTTTTTTTGGGTGTGCTAATTTGCCATTCATGTATTTTATTTGGTGAAGTGTCTGTTCAAGTTTTTTTTATCCACTTTTTACCAAGTTGCTTGTTTCTTATTATTGAGTTTTAAGTGTTCTTTGTATATTCTGGATATAAGTCCAGTTAGCAGATATGTATTTTGAATATATTTTCTCCCAATCTCTGCCTTGCCTTCTCTCTCCCCCTCCCATTCCCCTCTTTTTAGAGACAGAGTTTCCACTGTGTTGCCCAGGTTAGAATACAGTGGTGCCCTCAAGATTCACTACAGCCTTAGACTCCTGGGCTCAAGTGATCCTTCCACCTCAGCCTCCAAAAGCTCTGGGATTACAGGCTTGAGCCAACATACCTGGCCCTTTTCATTTTCCTAATAGTATCTTTTGAAGAGTAGTTTAAAATTTTGATCAAGTCAAATTTATCAATTTTTTTCCATTCATATTTATGTTTTAGATGTCATATCTAAAATAGTTTTGCTTAATTCAAGATTAGAGACATTTTCTTCCATTTTTTTCTAGAAGTTTTGTAAGTTCAGAATTATATTTAAGTCTATGGTCGATTTTGAGGTAATTATTGCAGGTTATGTGGCATATTTTGCATATGAATGTTTTTGTGATTTAAATGTGTTCCTCAAAATTCACATGCTGGAAACTTTATTCCCAATGCAACGGTGTTGAGAGGCAGAACATTTAAGAGGTGATGAAGAGGCCAAGCATGGCACTTTCAGAGGCCCAGGTGGGGATATTGCTTGAGGGCAGTAACTTTAAATTACTTTTTCACCATTGTAAAACATATGTGGGTTATATTTGTGTGTGTCTATTTCTGGACTCTATTCTGTTCTATTGATCTATGTGTTCTTCTCTTCACCAATACCACAGGTCCTGATTACCGGGGCTTTTTAGTCAGTTTTGAAATCAGGTAGTGTGAGTTTTCTAACTTTGTTCAACTTTTTCAAAATTGTTTTTGCTAATCTAGTTTCATTGCTTTCCTATATAAATTTTAGAATCAGATCATCATTGTTTTCTACCAAAAAATCCTATTGAAGGTTTAATTGGAATTACATTAAATTTATACTTGGGAAGAATTGGCAACTTAACAATATTGAGTATTTCAGTTCATGAACACAGCATATGTTTCTATTTATTTAGCTCATCTTTGATTTCTTTTATCAGTGTTTGTAGTTTTCACCATATAGATCTTACACGTTTTTTTCTGTGTTTTATGTCTTTGGGTGCTATTGTAAATGTAAAATTTTGAAATTAGCAAGTGCAAGTCTCCCACATTTTTTTTCAGAGTTGTTTAGACTACTCTGGGTCCTTTGCTTTTTCATATAAATCTGGAAAAGAGTCTACTGAGATTGTGATAGGAATGGTGTTGCATTTATAGACCAATTTGGGAAGAATTGCTAAAAATTATATTGAGTTTCAGTCCAGGGACATGGAATGTCTATTCACTTATTTAAACTCTTTTACATTTCTGTCAGAAATTTCTGTAGGTTTTAGTATGCGAGTCTTACATTTCTTTTGGTGAATTTATTCCTAACTACCTTAATCCTTTTGATGCTATTGTGAACAGAATTGTCTCCTTAATTTCATTCTCAGGTTGTTCATTACTGGGATATAGAATACAATTTTTTTGTGTGTATTGCTCTTCTATTTCTTCTTGAGTAAACTTTGAAGCTTTTGTTTTCAAGGTGTTTGTCTAATCCATCTAAGAGGTTGGATTTATTGGCATAAAGTTTTTCATACTAATTCCTTATTATCATCTTAATGTTTGCAGTATCTTTAGTGGTGTCATCTCTCTAATTTTTGATATCAGTAATTTATGTCTTTCTTTTCTTATAAGTCTGGCTAAAGGCTTATTAAACTCATTGATCTTTAAAAAATTTTGGTTTTATTAATTCTTCTCTAGTGCTTTCTGTCTTCAATTTTATTGATCTTCTCTTATCTTTATTATATCCTTTCTTCTGTTTGCTTTGGATTTAATTTGCTTTACTTTTTTTCTAGTTTCTTAAGGTGGGAACTTAGGTTATGATTTGAGACCTTATTCTCTAACATAAGCACTTAGTGGTATAGAGTTTCCTGTAAACATTGTTTTACCTATGTTCCATAACCTTTGATATGTCAAATTATGTTTTTTATTAAATTCAAAATATTTACTAATTTTCATTGTACCTTCTTATTTGATCCATGGGTTATTTAGAAGTGTTGTTTAATTGCCGTGTATTCAGATATTTTTCAGATATGTTTTTTATGTTATTGACTTCTAGTTCAATTTCACATGCTCACAGAACATACTTTGTATTATTTAAATTCTTTAAAATTTGCTAAAGTTTGTTTTATGGCCCAAAATATCTTATTGAGTGTTCCATGTGTACTTGAAAAGAATGTATATTCTGTTGTTTTATGGTGGAATATTCCACAAATGTCAATTAAATAAACTTGGTTGATAGTGTTGTATATCCTTACTGATTATCTGTCTACTTTTATCAGTTATGGAAAAAAAAGTTGTGAAATCTTCAAATGTAAATATCTGTTTTTTTTTTTTTAGTTCCATCAATTTTTGCCTCATGTATTTTGAAACTCTTACGTTAAGTACATACCTATTTTTGATGGTTCTATATTCTTGGTGAATTGATGCCTTCATCCTTATGTAAAGTCCCTCTGATAATATTTCTTGTTCGGTTGTATACTTTGATGTTAATGAACTGCTTCTGCTTTCTTTTTGTTGTATTTAAGAACTTGTTTTTAACCAATATATGGTTTTGGATAGTATTTGCATGGCATATGTACTTTTATTCTTTTACCTTTCCTCTCTGTCTATCTTTATATTTAAAGTGGGTTCCTCATTAATCATAATATGATAAGAAAGGGACTGGCAGTAGCGGGACACTGCCGGGGTGGGGGGGGACATATAACATCAATATGGGCTCCTGATCTCAAATCAGGTGAAGTGGGGACCAAAAGGAGACCCAAACTTTACCTGTATGATAACCACTTATCTACCTAATCCTAAATTGCCTCAGATCTTTAGAATAAAAACAAAAACAAATAAAGTGGCTCCTTGCAGGTAGCCTATATTTGGGTTTTGCTTTTTAAAATGCATTTGGTCCATCTCTGTCTTTTAACGTATCTATTTAGACCACTTACATTTAATGTCATGATTGATGTAGTTGGATTAAAATATAAAATCTTACTAGTTGAGAATTATTCTTGGTGTTGTACTTTCTTTTTATTACATCTGAATCTTCTGCAAATTCTTTAAATGCTCTCTGCTGAGCTAGGGCAAAGGAGTGGAGCTTATTCTGTTCCTGAAGAGTGATAGTGCTAGTGGGTCTTCCGTAGAGGTTAGCTGTTCCCAGTTTACTGCACTCTCACATAGCTCTCAAGCAGCAGAAACAGCAAAATGGCAGGCTGACAAGGTGGCCAGTTAATCAACAAAACCCTTGATGAGTATTATCTCATTAAAATGATAGATATAATTATTATACTCCAGGTATACAGATGAGAAAAAATGAAGCTCAGAGACCAGACCAAGATTATGCAGTGGCAGAACCAAGATTTGAACCCTAGTCTGTCTGAATCCAGGGTTTAATCTTATTCATGATGTGGAAAGGTTACAGATATGTGACTTGAAGGTGTACACTAATCATCTTAATCCAAATTGTTACCAGTATGTAGGTTGAGGAATATAATTTAATTTTCAACCTTGTGAAGGTCTGGTCTTTCAAGGTAAGATAATAAAAACTTAATATTATCTGTTAGAGTGGCTATTTTCAAACAGATGAAAAGTAGAACATGTTAGCAAGGATGTGGAAAAGTTGGAACCCTTCACCCTGTGGGAATGTATATCAGTACAGACATTATGAAATCAGTATGGAGTTTCCCCCAAAAACGTAAAGATAGAACTACCATATGAACTAGCAATATAGTTACTGAGAATATGCCCAAAAGAAATGAATCAGTATGTTGAAGAGATATCTGCACTCCCATGTTCATTGCAGCAATATTCACAATAGCCAAGATATGGAATCAGCCTAAGTGTCCATCAATGGATAAATATATTTAAAATGTGCTATATATAAACAGCAGAATGCTGTTCAGCCTTAAGAAAGAAAGAAAGAAATGTTGTCATTTAGAGTAACGTAAATGAATCTGGAAGACATTATATTAAATAAATAAACTAGGTACAGAAAGACAAATACTGTGTGATCTCACTAGTATAAAGAATCTTAAAAAACAGAATCAGAGAGTAGAATGGTGGTTTTCAGGGACTGGTGGTTGGAGAGATGTTGGCTAAAGCATATAAAATTTTAGTTAGCTAGGAGAAATAAGTTCAAAATGTCTACTGTACAACACGGTGGCTGTAGTTAATAACAATGTGTTGTAGTCTTGAAAATCACTCAGAGGGTAGATTTTAAGTGTTCGCACTACAAAAAAATGACAAGTATGTAAGTTAATGCATATATTAATTAGCTCAATTTAGTCATTTCACAATGTATACATATTTCAAAACATGATTAATATGCACAATTTTTGTAAATGTAAAATTAATTAAGTAAAAAAGAACTTGAGATTAGGCAAGGTGTCTCACACCTGTAATCCCAGCACTTTGAAAGGAGGAGGCAAAGATTTCCTGAACCCAAGGGTTCGAGGTCAGCCTGGGCAACTTAGTGAGATCTCATCTCTACAATAATGATAGTTTAAAAAATTAGCCAGGTGCGGTGGAGCACGCCTGTAGTTCTAGCAACTTGGAAGGTTGAGGTGGAACGATCGCCTAAGCCCAGCAGGTCGAGGCTGTGATAGCCAAGAGTTTGCCACTGTACTCCAGCTTGGGCCACAGAGTGAGACTCCAACTCAAAAAAAAAGAACTTGCTATTATTTTATTTGCCTTCATTAGAAATTCAGTAATTAATGGGAGACAAGGAAACATAATGAAGTTGAAGAATCTATCAACTTGTACTGATGAATTGGCCAAGGGACATGTCTGCTAATTTGCCCATTCTGGGGTTTGTAGAGAAGCAGGGTACAGATGAGTGCTTCAGTGGAGAAAGAAGCTCTCTAAATGAAGATAGCAAGTGGTGAAGCAGAGTGATTCTGACATCTGCTAACTAGATAAGTACACCGACTCCACCAGCTTATTGCTGTGCTTCTCATTCTACCCTGTGGAATCCCCTTTCAGCCAATTCGTGATCAAATAATGAACCCATTGCAGAAATAAATTATGAGAAGGCACGTCCATCGCTACCTCCCTAACTCAGAAAAATCAAGCTTTTTTTCTGTTCTGTGCTGTTTCCTGTCATGCATAATATAGCAAATTAATTAGTGGATCTGGCGGCATTTGCTAATACAATTTCTCTCCCTTGCTTGAGGTGAATTATGTTCATGCTTCAGTCACTTGAATATTACTCTTCCATGTTTGACGGAATTATGTTATCAGGTGATGATTATATTGCACACTATCTGATTCTAATTAAACCAGAAAATAGCGACATTGTAAAAGAGGAGAATGTTTCACAGTCTACACTCACCACCCCCTTGTCGCTACATCCCATTTTTAAAGCTCTTTGAGCAGTGTTCGGGCTGTTTTCTGACGCTTACATCATCTTACTTTCCCAGACACAATGCCTTCTTGGGCACTGCCTTCATCTAATATGTAATTTGTGCAAATTGATTCTTGGAAGACATATGTTTACACTTGCCTTTTTTAAAAATCAGAAGCATCATGCACAGTAGCGATTGATTATTTCAGGTGATATCAAAGAAGAAAATATGTTGTTTTGTCAAAATCATTCACATAACTTAGGGGGAAAAGTTCCTTTGTCCAAGAGAGGAGAAACTACAATTTTAAGGAAGGAAGGGAGAACATGGCTATACGCATGAAAGGGAAAGCAAGACAATGCAAGGGTTAAGAGCACAGGCCTCAGGGTTGGGGGGCTCAAGACCCAGGTTTGACTTCTGGCTCTGTCTTCATCTGATACTTCTTTCTCCTTAAGCAGTAATAAGTGCTCAGTAAAACTGTGGTCTGGAGAATTTAATTGACTTGTCAAAGGTCTAATAATGAGGTAGTAAAAAAGCTGCGACTGGGACCTCCATTCTTGTTTCTCTTCTTCCTCACCACATTAATTGCTAAGTCCTGATTCTCTTAGGGCGGAGAGTGAAGGAGAGTCCCTGGAGACATCAATAAGAGCAGGCCACTGGGTATTAGAGTCTCTTTTCTCGTGAGGATAAAGATGTCCTTTTGAGTTAGACTACATTCGCCCTCCATGAGCCTTGGGGACGTGGATGGCGGGGAGAGGTTTCTAAAGCTTTAGACAACTCTGAGGTGAAATAGGCACCATGCTGCAAATGAAAGGTACTTTTATGGTTGGCTGAAAAAATATATAGCACACTACTTTAAACTTGGAAAGGCCAAGTACAAGGTACCGTCCAGTGAGGTCTGAAGGCTTTGGTCCTTTGTCCCCGTTCAACAGGTGGTAAAGCTGGGTTGGCTAATCACTGAATAAGACCTGCTCCTATTGGGATAATATTCCTCAGACTGCTTTTTCTTTGGCAGAAATGAACTACTACTTTGCAGTAACAAATTGTATAATTCAGATTGAGCTGGAATGGTTTTTTTTAAAAACTGATTTGCATCTTCCTCAGTGAAGACCACTTGGCCTCCATCTCCTTGTTCAGATGTTACTCCTGGCCTGTATGTGTAGTTGAAAGCCTGGCTTTGACAGTGGAGGAAAGATGGACTTCTTGGTACTTTCTGGGCTGGTGGGAGCTATTTCTTTAGGCTACTTGAAGGGTTTAGAGAACAAAAAGGAATGTATGATTTTCTTTCTTTTTGGGGGAGGAGGTGTGGGGTTTTACTCTGTCAACCAGGCTGGAGTGCAGTGATGTGACAACAGCTCACTGCAGCCTCAACCTCCTGAGCTCAGGTGATCCTTCCACCTCAGCTTTTCAGGTAGTTGTAACTACAGGCATGAGCCATCATGTCCAGCTAATTTTTTAATTTTTATTTTTGTAGAGAAGAGATCTCACTATGTTGCCTAGGCAGGTCTTAAACTCCTCGGCTCAAGCAATTCTCCTTACTTGTCCTCCCAAAGTGCTGGAATTATAGGCATGAGCCACCATGCCTGACTGAAAAACCATGTTTTTCTTTGCAGAATTTCTGCTGTGGAAAGAGGCAAGGCCAAGCAAGGGAAAGGGATCTTTAACATATATTTATTGAGTATCTACTACATTCTAGGTCACATTCTGGTGCTGATGAGAAAGCAGTGAATAAAACAGGCAAAACTCCTACCGTGGGAATCAAAAGTAGGCATTTAATATGGCATGGTAGAAAGATCACTGGAATAGAGGTCTCAGTCTTGTCCTTTTTACTATTTTATATTCTGCTGAGGAGAGGTAGACATTAAGCAACATAAAAAGGAAAGTATATAGTATATTGAAAGATGATAAGTTTAATGGAGAGAATTAAGTAAGGGAAGGAAATAAGAAAAGCAGAAAAGTAGTGGAGGAAGTTTCTATTTTAAACAGGGAGGCCAGGGAAGACTTCCTGGAGAAGAAGATGTTTGAGCAAAGACTTGAAGATACAAGAGAGTGAACCATGTGGATATCAGTGGGAAGAACATTATGGAAAGCAAAACCAGCGACTGTAAAATTCTTGATGTTTTTAAGGAAGAGAAAAGAGGCCAAGTGTGTCTGGACCAGAGGGAGAGTGAAAATGAGGTCATCTTAAATGATTATAGTTTCTCTAACTAATGGCTGCTGGCAAGAAGGGAGGAAGTGGTTCAAATTATTCAACCAGCAAGGACTTACTAGGAATAGGATGCATCAGGCTCAGTGCTTCACTGGACCCAAGGTCAAGGAGGGTGACCTTGCCCTCAGGGACCAAGTCGTCCAGTTCAGGATTGAATATTGACTCACATGGAACCTTAGAGAACAGTGAAGCCCAGATGTGCTCCATTTGGATTTCTGAAGGGAGAGGGAAAATTCTAGAGTATTTGATGAAAGGAAAAGCTCTGGAGATAGACTGTCTGGGTATGAATCACAGCATCGTCACTTATTGACTGTGTGACCTTGGGCAAGAAACTTCACTGTCCGAGGATCAGTTTTTTTACATCTATAAAATGGAGCCCACAATGGAACATACATTGTAGAATGTGTGAGAATTGAAAAGAACACAAGTCATTCTTAGCAAACATTGCATACATAGAAAGTCCTCAATAACTGTTACTGTGAAATAATAATAACAATAATTATTATTATTCATTGGGGTAGTTAGAAAAGGATTCTGTAAAGTTTGAGACCATGAAGTTAGTGAAGTGCTATAGAGAAGAAGGTCAACAAGGTAAGAGGAAGAATATGACCAGATATATAAACAAGGGAGTGACCAGAGGCAGTGAGGACAATGTTCATAGTTCACTAGAGTAGTGGTAATAAAAATGACAGTTTATTGAACATTTGCACACATCATCTCATTCAATTCAAGACTCACTACAGTCCTGTAAGGAATGTACTCATATCCTCATTTTGCTGCTGAGAAAATGAAGGCTCAGAGAAGCAAAGTGATTTGCTGAAGGTCACACATCTAATAAAAGGCAGATCTGGGATTTAACATAAGGAAATTTTCTCTAGACTGCCTCTAACTTCTGTTACATGGTGTTTGTAGGGCTTGGATGAAACTGAGATAGCTTTTTGGTCCTAGAGGCATGCTGTGGTTTGGATACAATTTGTTGGTCTCCTCCAAAACTCTTGTTGACATTTGATCCTTTGTGATGGGAGAGAGAAGATTCTAGAGTAACTGATGAAAGGAAAAGCTCTGGGGACAGACTGTCGGGGTATGAATCACAGCATCATCACTTATTGACTGTGTGACCTGGGGCAAGAAACTTCACTGTCCGAGGATCAGTTTTTACATCTATAAAATGGAGCCCACAGTGGAACATACATTGTAGGGTGTATGAGGATTGAAAACAGCACACATAACATGCTTATGGTGGCGGTGGAGTTGGGAGGTGGGGCCTAGTAGGAAGTATTTGGGTCATGGGAGTGGGTCTTTCATATATGGCTTGGTGCCTTTCTCATGGTAGTGAGTTCTGATCTCAAGAGATTAGCTTAGTTCTATGGGAATGAATTAGATTCTGGGAGAGTGAGTTGTTATAAAACGAAGTTCCTCCTCCTGTTTGTTCCTCTTCACATGTGTCTGCTTTTTCATGATATTATGACACGGCATGAAAGTCCTCACCAGAATCTAGGGCCATGCCTTGATCTTCCTAGCCTGCAGAACCATGAGTTAATTAAACCTATTTTCTTTATAAATTATGTAGTCTCAGGTATTCTGTAATAGCAACACAATACCAACTAAGGCAGGGCATCATAAGAAAATGAGGTCCAGTAGGTAATAAATAAAAGAGTGATGGCTGTGTCTTCATTTGCAGTATATTGACTTATGATCATTTATGCTCTTATGATCTCTTAGAAACAAAAGTTGAGTTTTTTTCTTGCCTTGAGAAGGAATATTTGACTGCTGGGATATGTCGTTCCTTAAAATATCAAAACAAGACATCTATTTCCATTTCCTTCCTCCTAATGTCTATATGACAACAAAATTGATTCACCATGGCACTTCCTGCATGAGGAGAATGGACATTTTTTAATAAAACTTGACTTTCTGACTTAAGGACAGGGAAATTTCCTCAATTATGGTATGGGATTTGGTGGGCAGCCCAAGGACATCCTCAAAGGGAGGTAAAGCTGGCTGGGAATTTGGAGTGAGTGAGCGACCTGGGTAATATGGCTCAGGTAACAGATGTCATGAGTCAGGTTGTGAATTTCCAGAGTTCAGGGGTTAGAGTCACTTGACATTGTGGATTATGTTGTCTTACATCCTGTTTTTTGTCAATACTTTTCATGTATGTAGTTCTTCCATGAATCTCTTTAACAGTATTTTGTATCCTAACTCTTCTTGAAGTCATGGGTCCTATGAGTAACTAGTTTATTTCTTCTTTTTCCAGTCAATGATTGAATTATTTGAGCACTTACTAGTGCTAAAAAAGGACTAAGATAGGATTATTGTAGTCTAGAAGCATATATTTTATTTTATTTCATTTTTTAACATTTAATTTTTTATTTTAAAGATGTGGGATACAATTCAGGGTTATGTTTACAAATGCTCATTATGCAGGTACCCTTGTTGATGAGGTGTGCCCCCCCTTCCTCAGGCAGATTCCCACTACTGCCAATCCCACTTCCTCGCCCCATCCCCCAGCAGTTTCCTGTTAAGGCCAATCCTTTTCTTATACTGTTAAGACAATTGTTCAAGGTCCACTTATGAGTGAGAACATGTGTTACTCAGTTTTTCATTTCTGTGATAGATTGCTCAGTATTATAGACTCTAAGTCCATCCAGGTTGCTGTGAAGTTCATGATTTTCTTCTTGAACTGCATAATATTCCATTGTGTATATGTACCACATTTTATTTTATTTTTTATAATCAGTATTTTTTATTATGATATTGTGGGGTACAATCAAGGATTAGGTATACAAATATGCTTTGTTCAGGCACCCTTGTTGACAAGAGGTGTCTTCCCGTCCCCAGACAGATATTGACTACCATTAATCCCATCTCCCTTCCCCTCCCCTCTATAGTTTCATGTACCACATTTAAAAAATCCAGTCCTCTTTTGATGGGTAGCATATTTGGTTCCATGTTCTTGCTACTGTGAACAATGGTTACAATAAACATACTTGTGTAGGTATCTTTTTTATAGAGTGATTTGAGTTCTTCCAGGTATATTCCCAGTAGGAGGACTGCAGGGTCATATGGAAGGTTGATTTTTAGATCTTTTAGGAATCGCCACACTGTTTTCCACAGACTGTACTAGTTTACACTCCCACCAACAGTGTAGAAGTGTTCCCTTTTTGCTGCATCCTCTCCAGCATCTGTTGTTTTTTGAGTTATTGATGATGGTCTTCCTGACTGGAGTTAGTAGAAGCATATATTTTACAGAACAGCAAAGTACCATGTGTATTTTAGGTGCTTATTATATATGCCAATGGCTTTTTTTCTAAAAGTGATGAAGATAAGGCATGGATTTTAAAGAAGACTGACTTGGCTGGGCGCAGTGGCTAAGCCTGTAATCCCAGGTTCAAGACCAGCCTGGGCAACTTGGTGAGACCTCGTCTCTACAATAAATCACAAAGACTAGCTGGACGTGATGGCATGCGTCTGTAGTTCCAGCTACTTGGAAGGCTGAGGCGGAAGGATTGCCTAAGTCCAGCAGGTGGAGGCTGTGATGGCTGGGAGCGTGCCGCTGCACTCCAACTTGGGCAACAAGAGTGAGACTCAAACTCAAAAAAAAAAAAAAAGAAAGACTGGTTCAATTCTGCCGTCATACTATGGGTCAGAACAATCTGCTCAGTCAGTGGATCACATTTTTTAAATGGTTCTGGGTTAATGAAGAAAATTGATAAACATGTTACATAACACTTTGGGCATTTAGGAATCTTGGTCTCTTCCTGAATATAGGAGATTTAAAATTCAGGACTAGGAGCTCCTGGACCATACAGTCTAGGGAAAATCTTGAGAAAGGTAAAACAAATCTACCAAAGTTTTGTTGTGTGATTTTTGGATAGCTTTTTGTGCCTTAGTTTCCTCATCTAGAAAATGACAGAGGTAGCCTGTATGTTGATAATAAAGTCCCTTTCAGTTCTGAAATTCTATGTTTTTGGTTTAGAAATGATATTACCACGACAAAGGATTTTGATAGATTATGCCTAATTGCTAACCAATGACATTTCATCTTTGTTAAATGAAAAATGAAATGTATTGCTTTGTATTTTATTTCTTTAATATATGGGAGTGGTTTCATATACATTTAATTTAAATGGCTATGATTTTTCCTAAAAAATGTATAAGTTTGTGATTCAGGGAAAGCACTGTGAAAGTTATCTTGCCATCAGGTTTTTGGCAAATTTATTATTATATTATTACTACTACTACTAATAATAATGTTAGGGCTGTCTAAATGCCACTGTTGATGTCTGTTGATTGAAAATGATTTTTTTTTATTGCTGGTTGGCTAGTATACTGTTGTTACTGAACTCATAATGACATTTACACACTTCTGAAGATTCACAAAATCATTGATGACATCATTTTATTGTTGGTAGCAACTTTCTCTTTATCCTTGGCTGAAAAGACTAAAACTCAAGTTCCAAAGAAGAATTTCAGTTTTCAGCGTTGCTGCAAGCCCTGAGTTTAAATCCTAATCTTGCTACTTACTGCTTGTGTGACTTTCAACAAACTATTGAATGTATAGGAGGCTCAGTTTTATCATCTGTACATTTGGGAATAATAATAAAATTTACCTGAGATATTATTGACAGAATTGACTGAAATAATGCATATAAAGCTTATTGCTTGAAAGCTTATTAATGATGAATAAATATCACTTATTATTATTCTAACCAACCCCTGCACTAGAAAGCTATTTCAAAATAACAATAATAATGATTATAATGGAATTGGAAATCCTCTCACTTTCTGATTCAGAAGGTGTCTGGGGAAAGCCTGAGCCTTTATAACATATTCTGGGATAATACTAATGCTGGTGTTCCAGTGGCCATGCTTGGAGAACCATTGTCGAAGTATCTGAACATTATTTAGTCCTTACCAAACACTCTGGGAAGCAGACTCTCTTATGACGTGTGCTTTAATAAGTGAGGTCTAAGGAGGTTTCATAGCTTGCCCAAGGTCATGCAGCTTGGAAGTGGTGAATCCAAGGGTTCAACCTTGTGTTCTTCATCTCTCCATCACTTACATATCTGAACCTCTGAACCATTGATGCCCTGTAGCCACCCCCTTGATGTCCTCTTTCCCCCACCTTTCCCAACTCAAAGCCATACCTATCATGATAATCCCTGTGCTCACACTCTTGACTCCTTCATTCCTCTCTTGCATTGTGTGCTTGGAAAAGCCGTCATCCTTTTTACATTCAACTCCCTGCCTATTCTGCATCTGTCCTTGAGAAATTGAACATGGCTGGAGAAATATACAAATCTTGCCTGGAGCCTTGAATGGGCCCTTAACACTGCCAGGCAGTGACACTGTACTTTCCTTTTTTCTTTTTTGTTCCATCTTTTCTTTAAAAAATTATTTAATTGTGGTAAGAACATTTAACATGAGATTTACCCTCTTAACAACAGTTTAAGTGTACAACATAGTACTGTTGACTGTAGGCACGATGTTGTAAAGCAGAACTCTAGAACTCACTTATCTTGCATGATGGAGACTTTATTGATTAGCAGCTTCCCATTTCCCCCTTCTTTCAGTCTCTGGCTACCACCATCAACTTTCTGTCTCTATGACTTGGACTATTCTGAATACCTTTTTTTAAATTTTAAAGTTATGGGGTGCAAGTCATGATTGGGTACATAAGTGGTTTGGGTACAGGTGAAGTTTTGGGCCTCCCATTGGACCTTACTTTGCCTGGATTAGGACCAGGCACCCTTATTGATTTTATGTGTCCCCTCCTTCCCCTGACAGTGTCCCACTACAGCCAGCCCCTTTCTTTTTAGTATTATGATAGGTGTTCAGGGACCACTTATGAGTGAGCACATGTGGCACTCGGAGTACCTTTTATAAGCAATATGATATATCTGCATATATACTCATGGAGTGTCTTTTTGTGACTGGCTTGTTTCTCCAAACAGAATATCCTCAAGGTTCATCCATGTTGTAGATTCCAGGATTTCTTTCTTTTTTAAGGCTGAATATTTCAGTGTATGCATAGACTACATTTTCCTTATCCATTCATCCATTAGTGGACATTTAGGTTGATTCTACATTTTGGCTATTATGAATAGTGCTGCACTATACACTGAAGTATTAATGTCTTTTTGAGGTCCTGACTCCAGTTCTTTTGGATAAGTACCCAATAGTGGAATTGCAGGATTGTATGGCAGTTGAGTTTTTTGAGGGAGTATCTGTAGCATCTCCCACTTTTTAAAACAATATTTTACATGCCTCTTCTGTTCTCTAACCCCATCTTCTCCTTGTCCTCACCTCAGATGATCATACTTCTTAGCTCATTCGGAAAAATGAAACAATAAGAAGGGAACACACACTGATGCCTTTAACCACCTCTCTCCACATTATGGCATCTGTTGCACTCTGACTTTCCACCTGTGCCCACAGGTGAACTATCTGTGCTCCCATTTGGAGACATTCCCTCCACTAATGAACTAGGTAACATCTCCTGGGGCTATTAAAGGACATTACCCCATAAATTATTTCCCGTCTTCCTGCCTCATTTTTTTTTCTGTTTTCTGGACACTTATCGTTAGGTAAGCATATTAATATTTTCCCCTTCCTAAAAATACTCTTTGAGCCAGGTTCCTTAGATAAATGACTAATTCTAGGGCTGAGGTGAGAAATATACAAGATGAGTCTGGAGTATCTCGTAGTGTCAAAAACCAATAAAGCGTGAATACAACACCACCACCAAAACTTTACAATGACGAGACTACGTCAAAGGGATTTAGGGGCCAAGTGAAAGCGCTCCCAGTGGTCAAAACTGGAACAATTTGAGCAAGGAAATAAAGTAGTATTGAAGTATAACCCAAAGCATAAAACAAACATCCAGAAGTCCATGCTGATATATGTTAATAACCAAATAAATAAATGGAAAAAGAGACACATCCCCCATGCAGAAGAATTATGAATAATTTATGTAGATACTCCTCCCTTAAGGAGGTAGAGCACAACTCTCCACGCAAATGTAGGTTGTACATAGTGATTTTATTCCAAAGAGTACCTCATGGAAGGGAACCATTATAGTAAAAAAATCTGATGAACACGACCTCAAGCCAGGTGATCAAAGTTAACATTCAATGTGATAAGCATATCAAAGCATCACATTGTGTACCTTAAATACATCAATTTTATCTGTCAACTATACCTCAGTAAAGTTGGGGGAAAAGGATATAGAAAGAGCAAAATTGCCTTAAAAAAAAAGAAAACAGTGATAAGTCACATTGACAGTATGACATACCCTGATACGATGTGGTGAGAATGGCACTTTATTTCTGTGGTCTTCCTCCTAAGATGCACTACCTTAGACAAATCCAAATTGAGGGGCATTTTACAAAATACGGCACCCAATAATTCTCAAAACTGTGGAGGTCATAAAAAAACAAGGGAAGTCTGAGAAACTATCACAACCAACAGGAGCCCAAGGGATATGATGATTAAATGTTATAAGGTCTCCTGGATGGAATCCTGGAACAAAAAAAGGACATTAGGGAAAAATTGAGGAAATCTGAATAAATATAAACCTTAGCTAATAATAATGTATCAACATTGGTTTATGAGTTGTGACGAATGTGTTAAACTAATATAAAATATGGATAATAATGGGAAAACTTGGCATGGAGCATATAGGACATTTGTGTTAGCTATAAAATAATTCTGTAAATCTAAAATCGTTCTAAAATACAGTGTTTATTAAAACATACACACAAATATCTTTTTTTCTTGACCCCACTTTCTCTGTCAGCTTCTGCTCCATTTTTTGCTCTTTGCATCAAACCTAACAGGCCTTTATATAGCTGCTCTTTTCAGTTCTTCTCTTTCTCAACTCCAATTAGGTTTTAGCCTCTATTACTAGACTAAAAATACTTTTGTAAAGGTCACCAATGACCTCCATCTTGCTAAAGCCAATGGTTCCTGACCTACTGGCTGTACTTGACATAGTTGATCACGTCCTTCTTTCATGACTTCTAGGTTGCAGTGAGTAAAGGAAGAGAAACCAGAGACACATAGCAGTTCTTGACAAATAGTAGGTGCTCAATAAATGACTGGCAACTGATACATAAATGAATTGACTTTCCAATATGTGGATGAAAGAGAGTGTTTTCAAGCAAGAAGTTGATTCAAGAAGTATCCTGAACAGTGTACCCCTTTGTAGGCTAGCAGATTAGCTTATTGGGCAACTTTTTGAAAAATGCTCACAATTTAGGTATTTTCTAATTACTTTTCTCTTTTAAAAGTCATATAGTATGATTTAAAGGAAATAAAAAAGCTTCCTGTTTATTTCCTCTTTTTCCACCCCACCTGTAGATAGTATTTAATATTTTAGCCACTTTGTTCTTTTGGATAAGGGTGATACAAATCTTTGTCTAAATGCAAGCATTGTTGTTCTGCTTATAATGACATACCGTAACCATGAAGAAAGAGGCGGTGGGTGTATCTTTAACTTACAAAATATTGTAAAATGGGTTATGATACTATCCATCACATATTTTTAAAAAGTCCCTTCTTAGAAGTCTTAGGAGATATACGCCAACAATATCAGACTGCTATTAATGATGATTTCTGCTTTGGTCGGGCTATAGGTATGTTGTCTTCTCTTTGATTTACAGCAATATGAATATGCATTACTATGAAAACTTAAAACAATGATATGTAGTTCTAAAAGATGCCTGCATATCAGCAGCTACTAACACCTCAGCATCAATTATTTTATTATATTTTTCAACCATCCACTCAGTAAATGAGGCACAGAACTGGCAAGTTTTGATGAAGAGAGGGGAAGGCATTGGCTATGAGTAAGGAGAGTGGATGGGGCTCCTTAAATGCCCAGAGATAAGCTGGGGAGCAAGTATTCAGCGACGTGAAAGAGGGCAATCTGGTGGGATAGATGGAGGGCTGTCCGTGATCTTTCTGCTGCTTCTCATCTTGCTTGAGGTTCATCCTTGAGCTGGCCCAGTGTGAGTTAGCTTCCGTTGTGTTTCTTTTTACTAATGGATAAACCAGATTATTCTACCTTCCTACTCAGCTGCTGTCATCTCTTTCCATTCTACTTAGAGTAAACATCAACCTTCTTGCTCTGCCTGCAAGGCTCCATGGTCGAGCTCCTGCCTATCTTTTCAACATCATCTCTCTCTCTCTTGCTTCCCACAGTCCAGCCACCGACCTCTCTCATTCTTAAACATATCATGCCCACGCCTCCTTCAAGGTCTTTTTCTTGTGATCTCCTCCACTTACAACAAATCTTCTCCCCATTCTTCACACACTTGTCTTCTTATCACTATGCATGTTGTAGCTCAGATAGTAGCTCCTCAGAAAAATTTTCCTTGATCTCTGTATCTTTAGTGGTCCCCCCTTGCCCCACTTTATTACACTATTTTGTAAAATATCTCTCCACACATTTATTGCCATTTTAAAGTGTCTTCATTATTTTTCTTGTTTACCTATTTGACTCCTGCCTTTCTCTAAAATGGAAGCTCCATGAGAGCAGGATTTGGTCTTATCTCTGATGTTTAAAATAAATCAATTCTTGGCACTAAGTAGATAATCAGTATAGCCAGTGTATATAACCAGTGTATTTTCTTAAATTTAATTTAATTTTTAATTGTTATTTTAAAGATGTGGGGTGCAATTCAGGGTTAGCTATACAAATGGTCATTGTACAGGTAAAGTCTGGGTCTCACTTTGGTCCCCACTTCACCTGGTTTGAGATAAGTTACACTTATTGAGGAAGTGTGCCCCCCCCCGGTAGTTCCCCAGTACTGCCAATCCCTTTCTTGTAGTATTATGACAATTGTTCAAACTCCACTTATGAGTGAGAACATATGCTACTCAGTTCTTTGTTTCTGTGATAGATCACTGAGTATCATAGACTCTAAATCAACCCAAGTTGCTGTGAAGTTAATAATTTTGTCCTTCTTCTTGGTTGTGTAATATTTCATCTTGCATATGTACCACATTTTAAAAAAATCCAGTCTGCTTTCGATGAGAAGCACAGCTGGTTCCATATTTTTGCTATTGTGAATAATGCTGCAATAAACATGCATATGCAGGTATCTTTTTCATAGAGTGATTTGAGTTTCTCCAGGTATGTTCCCAGAAGGGGGATTGCTGGGTCATATGGAAGGTTGGTTTCTAGATCTTTTAGGAATCGCCAAACTGTTTTCCACAGAGGTTGTACTAGTTTACATGCCCACCAACAGTGCAGAAGTGTTCTTTTTTCGCCACATCCTCTCCAGCATCTGTTGTTTTTTGAGTTATTGGTGATGGCCATTCTGACTGGAGTTAGGTGTCATCTCAGTGTGGTTTTAATTTGCATTTCTTTGATGATTAGTGGGGCTGAACATTTTTTCATGTACCTGTTGGCTGCTTGTATGTCTTCTTTTGAGAAGTGTCTATTCATATCCTTTGGCCACTTTGTAATGGAGCTGTTTGTTTTTTTCTTTTCAGCATGTTTGAGTTCCTTGTCGATCCTAGATGTTAAGCCTTTGTCAGATATACAGTTGGCAATTATTGTTTCCCAGTCTGTGGGCTCTCTTCCCACTCTCTTGATGGTTTCTTTGGCTTTGCAGAAGCTTGTCAGTTTGCTGAGGTCCCACTTGTTTATCTTATCTCTAATAGTGTGGGTACTTGTGGTCTTGATCAAGAATTGGTTGCCAGTTACAATTTCCATAGGGTGTCTCCTGCATTTTCTAAAGTTCATATAGTTTGAGGTTTTACGTTTAGGTTTTTGATCCATTTGAAGCTGATTTTTGTGTTTGATGATAGGTGGAGGACTTGTTTTAATCTTCTGCATGTGGTTAGACAGTTTTCCCAGCACCATTTACTGCAAAAGTTCTCCTCTCCCTAGTGGTTGTTGTTGGAGGCTTAGTTGAAGATGATGAGAAATTGAGGTTTTGCTTCTGGAATTTCTATCCTGTTCCATTGGTCTGTATGCCTGTTTTGATACTAGGCTGTTTTGATTATTGTAGCCTTATAATAAAGTTTAAAGTGTGGGAGTGTGATACTTCCTGCTTTGTTTCTTTTACTGAGGATTGTTTTGGCTATGTGTGGTTGTGAATGTTACAATATGAATTTCTGTATTGTTTCCAGGTCAGAGAAGAATGATGCTGGTAATTTAATGGGTATAACATTGAATCTGTGGATTGCCTTGGGTAGGATGGACATTTTAACAACATTGATTCTTCCTATCCATGAACATGGAATATATTTCCATTTGTTTGTGTTATCTTTGATTTCTTTGAG
This sequence comes from Tarsius wallacei, assembly GCA_963574415.1. NCBI lineage: Eukaryota > Metazoa > Chordata > Mammalia > Primates > Tarsiidae > Tarsius > Tarsius wallacei. The sequence goes on from CAUYQG010082713.1 coordinate 42,501, forward strand.
CAGGGTTTCGTAGTTTTAGTTGTAAAGGTCTTTCACTTCTCTGGTTAGGAAGATGCCGAGGTATTTCATTTTTTGATTGCTATTGTGAAAGGGATTGTGCTTTTCATTTGGTTCTCTGCCTGTGCTTTTCATTTGGTTCTCTGCCTATCATCATTGTTGTTGGTGTAAAAGAATGTGACTGTCTTTTGCACCTTGAGACTTTGTCAAAGTCTAACCAATGTGTTTTTGTTGTTGAGTAGCCCATCATCTTTTTTTGCCTCATGAATGACTGTCTCAGGAAGGTGGCATACATCCTGTGTGAAAGGTAGCCTGAAAAAAAACTCATAAAAAGTGCCATAAAAAGTCAGAGGAATGGTTGTCCTGTATGGGTAGGTGAGGCGTAGTGGCGGGAAAGAGGCTCACTGTGGGTGTCTGGGAAGCTGGTGATGTTCTGTTTATCGACTTGGGTTTCATTAACATGGGTACGTCAGTCTACAATTCATTGAGCTGTATACTTATAATTCATATACTTTCTGCATGCATGCTATACGTCAATAAAACGTCCTATAGAAAATAGTCGACTCATTGAGTTTAGAATGAAGCAGGGAGATTTTTTTTATTGCCTTTTTTGGTCCTCTCTCCTGCCCACTACCGAGAGAATATATGACAATGTCTGGAGGCATTTTTGATTGCCACAACCAGGGAGGGGGGTGCTCTAGGGGGTGGTGCTCTAGGGGGTGGCATCTAGGGGGTGGTGCCCAAGCGTGCTGCTCAGCATCCTACAATTCACAGATAGTTCTTCACAATAAAGAATTACCCAACCCTGAGTGTCAGTAGTTCTGAGATTGAGAAACCCTGGTTAAAAGAACCTGTCTGAGAAACTTCAGGATCACTTGAACATTAATTTCATCCACACAGTCTTTACTGACACAGAGAGCCTTATTTACTGGATTCGGACAATGTTTCTTTTCCCAGGGGGAGTCTGAGAGCGCTAGTGAATTTCATTTGCTACCTCGTAAATCTCTGAAATGGAAAACAGGACTGAATATTCCTCTCTCTCTCTCTCTCTCACTCTCCCCTAGTCTTTGAAGCGCTCTGAAGTGGGCCATGGCAGTTAGCTCACAACAAATTCCCCAGACACAATTTAAATGTCATTTCAGGGCTGGGACTAGGGCATGAATATTTAAGATGTAAATTGTTTGGGTCGTGTCTAAATCTTTTATGGATTTTACTGGATGAGAAAAATGAGTCACTACTTTTTGATAAAGTTCACTTTCCCTTCATATTATTAACAAATCCAGTCAAGTGAACCAGACTGCATCTGCCAGAGAGAATAGGGATGCTTGTTTGGGGGATGATATTGGATTCTCTTCCCAGCATGCTGTATTTATGGTTCAAAAGCCAAAGAACAGGTAGGAGATTTGTCTTAGGTCAGTGTGTCCTTGCCAGCGACAGCAGCATACCAAATACATCAGGGTGGGGGGTAGAGAGAGAACATGAAATTAAATAATCTAATACTAGGTGAGGAATTAGGTGCCCTGATAAATGACCATATAGAAATATTGAATTCTAACTCCAGAGATTAATCCTTTCCTGTTCTCTAGCTTAAATCCCAGGGGACAAGTGTATATTAGAGGCAAAAAAGGGGGGAGGCACAAATCAGATAAAACAGAGAGGGAGAGAGAAAAGGGGGGGAGAGGAGAGGAGAGGACTTTTTGGAAGAAATTATGCCTCCTACGTCTCATTCTCAACCCTTACCCAGAAATTAATTTTGAATGTTAATATGAAACCAACCTCTCTCTTCTCTGAAAACTGCTTTTGATTTTGACAGGGTATCTAAAAGGCTGCTATTAGACAAATTTTCATTAACTAATAAGCTAGTTCTCTGGCAAAACACAAATTTTTGTCATCTCATGTGAAAATTGTAAAAAGCCATAATTAGGAAGAAAACCACTAATTGTAAGGCACAAAATTTGTTTGCTAAGAATAGTCATTAAAGGGCAACAAAGGCATTAGTAACTTCAATATCAGAAAACAACTATTAAAATGTGAGTGGAATCAAGCCATTTGCCCAGGCATAATAATGGCTTTACATTTACAGGTCTATAATCGTGGTTTGCTTTGAGGCATTGTTAGTACTTTTCAAGAAACAATATATACAGTGGGGCTAAATGCTTAAAGTACCATGGCTTTTGGGTTCCAAATTACAGACTCAAGTTTTAATTTCCAGAGAACATTACTGTGCAGAAAGTTACTCAATGATATTGTCAATGCTGTTATTGGTTTAAGATGGTGATGAATTGGTCAAAACCAGGACAAAGAGTAATGTTTCTGTGGCCCAGACAGTTTATGATACTGGCTTTGCATGCCTAGGGTCTGGAGGCTGACATCAGAATGAAGTTTGCACATTATCCCATGATATTTTTTTTTGTAAAGGATAACTTCCATTGTTTACTCTTTCTGACAAAATGCTCTTTGCAGAAAAATTGGAAAATGCATAAAAGTGTAATGAAGGAATTAAAAATTATCCTTAGTTCCACCAACCAGACATAGCCAGTTAACATTTTGGTGTATTTTCTACTGTTCCTTTTAATACAATTTTAAATTTCTAATTGAACTATATGTGATAAAGTATACAAATTTTAAGTATCCAACTTAAAATGAATTTTTACTTACATATTCATGTCACCATCACCTAGATCAAAATAAAGAAAATTCCCAGTAAACCTTCTTCCTTCTTTCATGCCCTTTTCCAGTTAATAGTCACCTTCCTGCCGTCTTGGTCCCAGGGTACCATTACTTTGGTTCCTCTCACAATAGACTTGATGATTTTTTAAACATCATTTAAATTGACTAGGCATGGTGCCTCATGCCTATAATCTCAGCACTTTGGGTGCTGAATCAGGAGGATAGTTTGAGGCCAGGAGTGTGAAACCAGCCTAGGTAACATGGGATCCCTTCTGAACAATGACAACAGCAACAAAAAGAACTCATGCCAAATATTCTCTGTGTGTCTAGCTTCTTTTATTTAACATTATATTTGTGAGACTCACCTATCTTGTTGCATATAGCTATATTACTTTTCATTGCGGTGTACCTTATACTACAATTTATTTATTAAGTGATGAACATTTAATTGTTTCCTGTTTTTAGTTATTATAAAGAATAAACATTCTTGAAAATATCTTCTGTGGATTTTCACTAATTTATTTTGAATTCTTGTCCTTTTTTGTGTGTGCATGCAAGTGTAGATTATATTTTATAGAAGACTGAGTTCATTATATCTCTTCCTCTTCATCTCCATCTTCATTTCTATCTCTACATCCTTATTGATCAGAGGAGTTCAACATCTTTTAGGAAATAGGCCTAACTTAGTTTCTCTACCATGCTCAGATATTGACTGAGGATGATTTGGGGAAGGCAACATGGTTATATAGGCTAGATAATTCTTTAAATTCTTTGCATGTCTCTTTCCTTCTTTCAGACGTGGCATACCTCCAGCAGGATTATCCTGAGATTTAGTCCTAGTTATTGGCCTGGCAACAAGGAGAGAAGGTAAGGGTAGCTCTTGAGGGAGCGGGGGACTGTTACCTTGTCAGGGAGAAGTTTCTGAAGTATCTTTCAGTTCAGTGGAAATCTTTCTGGGAAAGATCAGGCTACTTTTGCAAATTTAAGGAGTTCAGGGGAGTTTGCAGAATCTATATTCTCAGGGACATCCATCCAGATGCCTCTCTCTCGTGTTTCGGGATCTTAGATTTTTCCCACCAGATCCTTGACCTTCAAAGCTACCTTGGCTGCGCACTCAGACATCTTTAGAGCCCTGCACCTCTAACAATTAGGCCATCAGTCTGCTGCTCAGCTCTGTCTGCCCTTCCATTGTAGAACACAAAAGCTTCTTTGTTGTTTACAACAGAGGCTCTCTGGGTCTCACTTTGCCATTACTTGTTTGAGAACAGCCTCCAGTACCTCATTATCCTTCCGTAGGGCATCAGCACGAGTTGTCTGTGGGTAATAACTACACAACTCTGCTGACTTTGTAAGCATTGCTGATCCCATGTTTTCCAGTTGCCCATGTTCCTACTCTTGGTATTTCCACTCAGTGGGACATTTTGCCATGTCACCATCAGTGGAAATTTTTAGCAACTCAGCCAACACCTTTGGTTAAGGACTATCCAAGCTTCATCTACCAACCAAGACATCATCTTCTTCACTTGCTGGACAGTGGGTGAGCCAGTTCTCAATCCCCATGTTATTGCTTGTTTTCTTGCACCACTTCTGTCCTGGATTGTGTTAGTCCCAGCCATCTGAGAAACATCTACCAAGAGAAGATCAAATATGCAAGGATTTTATTAGGGGAAATGCCTGTGAAAGAAAATGGTGAGGGAGCTAGGGAAGGTTGGTGGAGCTATCAGACCACAGTGCATGTCAGTTCCTGAGTGAAGAAGAGAAGGGATGAAAAGTTGGGTGAAGTGTCCTACACAGTCATGCCGTGTAAGAAAGTTTCACATGCTGATTAGGAAGTTATTGAGCTGATGTTGGCTGTTAGAGTTGTCTCACATCTCCCAGGAAACAGACCTGTCTTAGTATCTCTGCAGCTTTCAGACACTGGTAGGATCTAGTCCATGGGAAGCATGGCTTCCATGCAGTGGTAGATTTTGGGCTCTTGGTCCATGTATTCCCTGCACTAGACATCTATCAGATGCACTTTCCTGACCACCACATATGGGATCCGCACAATACCTGGACGAGAGTAAGTCTCCATAAGTTAGCTACAGTTATTAACCATCTCCTTGCATTTTTCTACATTTTAGTTGTCTCTGATTTTTAGTTTCATAAAAAATACTGCTATGGGCATTGGTATAATTCATTATTTCCTTAGAATATATTCCTGGAATTTGAATGGTAGGACAAAGGGATGTTAACTTGTAACACTCTTGACACAAAGTTGCCAATTCCCTCTTGAAAGGCAAGGTGACTGCTTCCTCTTACCCAAGTGGGGTACTTCCATGCTATGGGTCTACACAGGGTCATGCTGCATAATGCCGAGGACATTTGGAATTCATGACATGGGCTGGTGAGTATGGAGGAAGACAGAATGATTAGGGATGTGGCATGGAATGATGTACATATGGGCTTAGCTTGACTGAGATGGTTGGGTTGGGAGGGGGCATGGATGAACCAGACACAGCAGAGGAAAGGCTCCTCCTGTAACGTCCTCAAGCCATTCTTACACTGGAGGGATTCACATGTTTCCTGTGAGAGGTTCTTTCTGACCAAAGTGTCAGACTGTGAGCTCTGTGTGGGAGGGGCCTATGAGTACCTTGCCCATTGTTATAGTCTCAGCACTTAGTGTAATTAATAAGAGATGCCCTATATTTATGCTTGATTTTTGGAGAAAGTGATAAAGAGAGCTCAAGAGCTCCCCAGGGACACATTGTATGAGTGTAAGTATGGAGTAGTGGGAAGGGCCCTGTATTTACTTGGAGCTGAATCTTGGTTCTGGAGAGCTGCTAGGCCTCTCTGACCTTTCATTTCACCATTTGTAAAATTGTAGTAGCAGATGGAAATTTCTCCCTCTCTCTCTCCCTTCTTCCCTCCCTCTCTCCTTTTGTCCCTCCCTTCCTCCCTCCCCTTTTCTCTTCCTTTTCTTTTCTCTTTTGCTTGCCTGTTTTCTATTCCACCTTTCTAACAAAAACCCAGCCTGCATTTTGGAGGAATTATCTTTCCACTATGAAGCAACACAGGTGGGTCCACAGTACGCACATCCTTCTCTATATTTCAGAAGTTGAAAAGATCCCTGGAAGCCCCTGCTGCAGTGCTCCCAGTTAGCATTTGGAATAGACCAGAGGCAGGCACATGACCCAGGATGTGGAATTCTGAGCAGAGGGATGTAGTCACGAGATGCTCATGGCTGCTGATTTAATCCAGTAGGTGGGTAGAACAATGAACAATTTAGGTGAGAACAGTGAACAATTTATTTTGCCAGGAGCATCTGTCTCTTTAAATCCTAGTTGTGTAATCTTCCCACTAATGGCTCCTTTAAATAAATTCCTTTTCTGCTTTAGTCGGTTTCTGTTACTTGCAACCAGAGATCCCCAAGTGATAAACGTGTGTGCCCCAAGGTTTTTTATTTTGTGTTTTTTAAAAAATGAGTGTCTATTAGCTTAATAAGTCTAGAAAGGCTGGGATTGGTGGTGGAGAGAATCTTGCTTTCTGATTTTCTTCTTTTCCTTCCATCTGTCCACTTCTGTCTTCTTATTTTTGCTAGCAACTGTCCTGTTCCTCCAACCATAATTTTTTACTTACAAAATGCTTTGTAAGCATGGTATAATTATCCATACTGATATGCTGTGCTGTAGAATTCCTTTGGAGAACGGACAATATGAATTGCAAGGAGCTGGGAATAAACTTATCATCTGTTTTGAAGAGATGTGTGGGGTGTGGGGTAGAGCTTTTTGATTGTGGCTCAAAAATTGATACTAATTGCTGTTTTTATTGCTGGTTTAGCTGATGCTACTTTTAGTTATTTGCATTTCTCTATGTCTTTTTTAAGTGACTTGGGCAGTGGCATATTTGATTCTACCCCAAATATATTTACTCAATATTTACTCAATATATACTCATGTAACTGAGTGATTTAGAAAATACCTCACACCCAGCAATTCCAGTTTTACTTACAATATTGAGACTGAAGTATTCTCTGATGAAGGTAGTGCTTGGAAATCTGAATAATTCTCTTAAATACTGAACAACTCGCTTATCTCTGTATACAAGGATACATCTCTAGTACAATGGTTCAGGGAATTGGCTTTGGATTTAGATAGACCTTGATTTAAATCCTGGTTTTACTGCTGTAGGAAAATGAGTTTTCTTAATAGTAAAGGGAATAATGATGCTATTAGCCTAGGCTTATCCTACTTTGTTCTTCAAATGTTTTTCTCAGGGAAGCTTTCCCTGATAGGTTACCCTCTACCTCAGTCCAGGTCAGATTCCTTAGTCATGCATGTTCACAGAATTGTGTTTATTTTCTCAGAGATCCAGTTACAGTCTATAAGGGCACATTCTTTTATTAGATTATTTAATGACATTTGCCTCAACATCCTGTCCCACACTGCACTGTAAACTCCATGAGGCCAGGGATAACCATATATCTCCTTCAGCATTCTATCTCTAGTGCCTAAACTCCTAGTTGGCACTCAATGAATACTTAGGAATGAATGAATGAATAAATGAAGAAATTATTTCCCATTGATGATGTCTGGTACACAGTAAGAACTGAGTAAACATAGCATCCCCCAAAGAAAAAACACCAAAAAGATCCATAAAAAACAAAACTCCAAACACCCTTAACAATCAAACCACAAGTCATGCAAGAAATAAAATATTTATATGTTGTTGTCATCAGTAAATGCTGACTTTTCAGTATAAGTTATGCTCCTGGAAAAAAACCGCAGCTGATTTTAGTTATTTAAAATAGGTTAATTTCTTGCTCATGTGGCGTTTTTGATGAGAGCTAATTTCATGGTGGCCCCATGGCTCTCATAACAAGGTAAGTGATCCTGAAAGGGTCTCACATCAGCAAGTAAGTGCTTGATCTCAGAAGTGATGCAGGTCATTTCTACCTAAACTCCACTGGTGAGAACTAGTCACATGACCTCTTCTAGTCACAAGTGGGCTAGTCACCTGTGTGTCTAAAAGCAGAGAAAATGACATCAGTGAGCATTAGTAATGTGTACCATACACTATTAAGTGATGCCAAGCAGACATCTTCCCTAAAACACAGTGTCTAGAACTCACTAGCGGCTCTAAAAACAGTTCTACACACTAAGCACCAACAGAATTTCACAAAAGTGGCCATGAGTGGAAGTCATATTCATGGTAAAAGCTTAAAATGCTGGACCATACCAGGAGAGCTTTCTGCTTGGATGGCTTTCAGGCTAAGCTGAAGGGTCATAAAGCTAAGCTGAAGAGGCCAAACAGCACCCCAGGAGTTGGCCTCTTGGAGAAAGAAGAGGAAAACTCCTTCCTCTTCTCTCCTGTACCCCCGAGATAAAGGAGGTATGTTTTTGACTGGTGTGTTCATATCCTAGAACTTGAGGAGCTTAAGCCAAAGAAATTTATTTCTTCACAATTCTGGGGGCCACAAGTCCAAGATCAAGGTGTTGGCAGGGTTGGTTCCTTCTGACAGCCATGAGGAAAGGGTCTGTCCCAGACTTTTCTCCTTGATTTGTAGGGGCCATCTTCTCCCAACGTCTTTATATCCTTTTCCCTCTATATGTGTCTATGTCCAAATTTCTTCTTCTCATCAATATAACAGTCATATTGCATTATGGCCCACCCTTGTGACCACAAGTGAACTTAATTACTCTGTAAAAACACCATCTCCAAATATGGCTATATTCTGAGGCACTAAGGGTTAAGAATTGAACACAAATTTTTTTGAGAGGGAGGCACAATTCAGCCCATAAAAGCTAGTTGGATTCAAGGATGTTGCATTGGTCGATAGCATTTGGAAAATGGTCCACTTTTCTTCTGGAATCTCATCTGTTAGGAATGTTTCTTCAAAAAAGGAACGACTCTACACTGCTGGTGGGAATGCAAACTAGTGCAACCTCTTTGGAAGACAGTGTGGCAGTTTCTGAAAGAACTAGAAATTGACCTTCTATATGACCCAGCAACTTCCCTTTTGGGAATATACCCAGAGGAACTCAAATCATTCTACAAAAAAGATACCTTCACATGTATGTTTGTTGCAACTCTATTCACAATAGCAAAAAATTGGAACCAACCATGCTGCCCATCGAAGCTGGACTGGATTTAAAAAATGTGGTATATATGCACAATGGAATATTATGCAGCCATAAGGAAGGACAAACATATGGACTTTGCAGCAACTTGGGTGGATTTAGAGTCTATCATACTCAGTGATCTATCACAGAAACAAAGAATAGAGTACAATATG
>CAUYQG010082715.1:0-41477 GCA_963574415.1 Tarsius wallacei
TACCACGCCCGGCTAATTTTTTTGATTTATTGTAGAGATGAGGTCTCGCTTGCCCAGGCGGGTCTCGAACCCGCGGGCTCAGGCAATCCACTCACCTCAGCCTCCCAAAGGCACGGGATTACAGGCTGAGCCACCGAGCCCAGCTTCTCTTCCTATGTTCTAACTCTCATCTCTTCTTTCTACTCTAAGAAGTAGATCTCCAGGGTGGCCATCATAATATTCACTAACATCTTAAACATGCTCACATTTACTTTACCTTTTACTAAATAAAATCCCCCTGACTTTACACACCTAGCCACTTATTGCCCTCTCTCCTTTCCTTTCCTGGTGAACTACCCCCTCGTTCTCAGTTTCTTAGTCTTCTTGGGATTTCTATGCTCTTCACCCTTTGACAATACACTTGGTACTATTTTACCAGTGACTTCATAACTGCCAATCCAAACATAAGTGGTCAGTTTTCATATTCTTTGTTCTCTCTGTGCTGTCTGGTCCAGTTGACCACTCCTTTTTTCCTGAACTTTTCTGTGTAAGACAATCTCTGGGTTTTCTCTAGCCCAAGATTATTTGTTTTGCACTGTTCAGTATGAGCTCTTCTTGCCCACAGTTATGAAATATTTGTGTATTCCATTTCCTACCATTGGTGTTCCTTTTTCTCATTTGACATCCTCCCTCAGTGAAGCAAATCATTCATGAGGTTGAAATGATTTCTGACCGGGACATAAGATGTTCAGTCAATGATGCATAGTTACTCTATGCCTTGATCAAATTTGAACGCTTTTCAATGTCATGTGGCTATAGTAATCTTTGGTAAGTAAAGCTAGTTTTAAAATTGTTGGTAAAGTAAGATTAGATTGTCCTCAGAAATGTCAGTGTTAAGTATAATACAAACATTTTTGCCTGGGTCTACCAGACAGACACATTTATACTGTTGCTTATAGATATTTTTTAAGGTCATAAAACTGTTGCTTCTCAAAACCTCAATTTCTCAACCAACTCATCTTTGACAAAGCCTCCACCACCAACCACTGGGGAGAGGAGAACCTATTCAGTAAATGGTACTGAGAAAACTGACTGACCACGTGCAGAATATTAAAACAAGACCCCTACCTATCACCATACACAAAAATCAACTCTAAATGAATCAAAGGCCAAAATGTAAAACCTCAAACTAGAAGAACCTTAGAAAATGCAGGAGACACCTTATGGAAATTGGAACTGGCAACCAATTCCTGATCAAAACCCCAAGTGCCCATGCCATAAGAGATAAGATAGACAAGTGGGACCTCATCAAACTGGCAAGCTTCTGCAAAGCTAAAGAAACCATCAAGAGAGCAAGACAGCCCACAGACTTGGAAAAAATATTTGCCCACTGTATGTCTGACAAAGGCCTAACTAACATCTAGGTTCTACAAGGAATTCAAACATGCTAAAAAGAAAAAAACAAGCAGCCCCATTACAAAGTAGGAAAAAGATGTGAATAGACACTTCTCAAAAGAAGACATACAAGCAGCCAACAGATACGTGAAAAAATGTTCAGTCTCACTGGTCATTAAAGAAATGCAAATTAAAGCTACACTGGGATACCACCTAACTCCAGTCAGGATGGCCATCATCAACAACTCAAAAAATTACAGATGCTGGAAAGGATGTGGTGGAAAGGGAATACTTCTACATTGGTGGGAGTGTAAACTAGTACAACCTCTGTGGAAAACAGTGTGGCAATTCCTAAAGGCTCTAAAAATTGGCCTTCCGTATGTCTCCGCAATCTCCCTACTGGGAATATACCCAGAGGAACTCAAATCACTCTATGAAAAAGGTACCTGCACACATATGTTTATTGCAGCCTTGTTCACAATAGCAAGAACAAGGAAGCAACCGTGCTGCCCATCGAAAGAGGACTGGATAAAAAAATGTGGTACATACACACGATGGAATATTTTGCAGCCATAAATAAGGACAAAATCATGAACTTCACAGCAACCTGGATGGACTTAGAGCCTAGGATACCGAGTGATCTATCACAGAAGCAAAGAACTGAGTATCCCATGTTCTCACTTATAAGTGGACCTTCAACAATTATCATAATGCTTTAAGAAAAGGATTGACAGTAGTGGGAAACTGCGAGTTAGTGGGGGGAGGCGGGATTGGCATAGTGGGAGTCTGCCGGGGGGCGGGGGGCACACCTCATCAACAAGGGTACCTGCATAATGAGCATTTGTATACCTAACCCTGAATTGTACCCCTCATCTTTAAAATAAAAAAAATTAAATTAAAAAACAAAAAACAAACAACTGTTGCTGCTGCACTATTTCTGACACTTAGTTTGTCTGTTAGCTTATGTCTTTGGTTCTGAGGCTTTAGACAAATGGCCATAGTGAGGCCATGGGACAGTTCCTGGGCCCATCCTTTCCTGCCCAGCTATGCCTCCCGGTCATGTTGGAGAGGATTGCGTTCACCAGGCATTGTCTTGAAGGCTCTGTCATCAGTCCTGAGCTCTGCATCAGGTACATAACAATTACAATTTCTAATTTCCAAGATTTTTTTTCACTGAAAATTAGGGGTGAATAAGAGTTTACATTGTAATTAATGTATGAAATTAAAACTACTGGAGGTAAGGGAAACACTTCCATATGCAAAATGTATAAGGATAGTGGAATGTGTCTTGGTGAGGAAGATTATAACAAAGGCATGAAAATGTTTTTGTTAAAGAAAAAATAATTTTGCTTATCATAGAGGTTATAATAGGGTTGTTTTAAATTGGAGGAGAAAAAGAATGATAGATAAAATTAAATGGATATAGAAAGTTGGGGAAAGAAAGAGAGTGTGAAAAATTTTGAGAGGTTACAAAAGGTTTATGGAAATCTTATCTTGTGTGGTCAAAGTTGATTGAGATTGAATGAATCTATTTATAAGGTTTTATTTAAAGTAGCTTTAGCATTTATAAAACACTGATGCAAAGGTAGAATGTGGCTTTCTCTTTTGAACAAATATTCACGTAGTATTAATAAGAGACAATAAAAGATTTTCGTTTATGAAGAGACCATTTACCTCATGCTGTCTTTATTAGGACTTTTGATTAGAAGACTGAGTCTCTTCTCCATCAAATAGTGAAAGTTTCTGCTCTTTTGAATCTTTCAATTATCATGTTGGCTAAATGAATGAGTTATTTTACAGTGTCCTATCATCCTATTTTTACCAAGTGTTTTAAACCTTTGCTATTTGACAAACTTCCCCAAATCAGATTGCAAATTCTAAAGTTAAGTATTTTCGACCTGAACTAACTTTTGGATATTCCCAAAAGAAACTTTGGAAGTCCAAGAGAAACCTATTAGGTTTATTCGAAACGCAAAAATCGTATGGGAGGCATTGTCAAATAAGAACTGGAGTTTAATTTTCTTTGAGTTATATTTGTGTAAATGTGTTATTAACGTGTGTTTCAAAAATTGTATGAGATTCCCGAAATACTATGTCCTGGTATATATTATTAGTCATAATGACGATTACTATGTTAAATTAAAGTATACCACAAAAATAACCAAATTTCTTTGTCTTCAACCATGGCTATCCTAAGTCTTTTGTTATCGAGAGACAATTATTGTTTCACTTTGATTCTTCCCGAAAAGCGGTTTACAATCAACTACAGTCCAAAATTTGCTTTTTCTTCCAGGAACTTTATGAAAAGGACATGAAGAAGTACTCCTGAATATAGGTTTCTGATAACTTTGGAGATAATACCATTGAACTATGTAAAAACTTCTAGAACTCTAACAAAAAGCCGTATGGATTCATGAAGATGGCTAGCCCAACATCAAGCAGAACAAAAAGCAAATTACATGGTACTAAGTTCAAATAACTTTTATGTATTTTTGTGTTTGAAGCATTGTTGATTCTTTTTATTTATTGTTTTGCATAGTTAAAGAAACTCTTTTTTTAAAAAGGTTATTTATACTTTATAGGAATTGGGTAAAATATACTTGTGAGCAAAATTGAAATATTTAGCTTTTTCTCCATGATTTCTCCATGATTCAGAAGCTATTTTGGGGTGTTCTTATTTTATGGCAATATAGTTATTTGTATAAGTGCAATAAGAATCTGTTTTCTTCTGTAAGAGTACACAATTGGAGATACTGGTCATTTTGCCAGGGCTTTGACTGGAATGACATGTTTTCAGATATGACCCTACTCCTTTGAAATATTGAGATTGACTTTCAAAGCCAATAAAAAAGCCCCTTGAAAAGACTGACCTGGTACTTTGTCTACACAGGTTCCTCACAAGTTTCCTGACCTCATGGTAAGTAAAAAATGTCACTTTCTGGCAGGCCAGGAACCTCAAGATATTCTGGAAACCTTGAGAAGAGAGGAGTTCACCCAATTCATACGGGGATTATAGACACTATTTAATGGCAGGTCCTTGGCTTGGCTTTGTAGCCTTGAGAGGCTTTTAAAAGTCTGAGGATCCTTGTAGAAAAGTTCCAGCAAAGCCAACTTTAAAAGGGCCTGTATAGCCGATTCCTATTCTTGTAGCCCTTTTGACAAATAATTGGGGCAATTATAATGAGAGTAAAACGTATTTTGCAAATAAGCTGGTTTTACTATGATTTGTCTTTGGTAGAAAAGGGGGACTGGGAAGAAAAAAAATTAAGTTTGAGAAGAAAGCTATAATATACCTGTTATTAGATTCCAGCCCTGTCAATTGTTTTTGAGTTTTTATTATTTGCCTACAATTTGGACTGAATCCTGAATTCTTTCCTGGCTAAAAGCCTCCCAACTAACATTTTCAAATTTTTCTCTCATTTTTATGACTTGGAATTACTAGAAGTCAAAACTGTTTCTTTTCTGCAAACAGAAACTAGACAACTTCATGTAAAGTTTGGGAGAAATCACTACCACAACTTATTTATAAACAACCTTCATGCCTATTTATGTATAGACGGCTCAGATAGTTTACCTGAATATCTGATTTGAATTCTAATCCAGAAGAATCTATCAGATTGCATTGCAATCGGAAGATCCTTCAGAGACTCCAGAAAAGCTAGTTTATAGACTACGGCAGACATTAACCTTTGTTTTTCTTCCATTTCCATAGAAATGCCTCTCCCTGGAAGATCTGCTTGTCTCCATCATCTCTAGAGGACTAACCTATCTGCAGTACCATCTCCTGGAATGGGACTCAGCTGTTGAACCAAACCAACCTATTCTCAAAACTATGAGTCTGATTCAAGAAGGTATGGGATGACATATGTAAATATGTTCTTTCCTGCTCCTTTGCCTATCTCTTACCTAACAACCTCGAACTCAAAACACTCCAAAACTATCAACTTGGCTTTTAATATGTGAAACTTACTGAAATAAAATTTTCAAAAGGGGATCGGAAGGAAAACAAAATATTTCACCCCAAAATATATTTCTTTGACATATTTCAAGATGCCTAGTAAGAATGGCTGGAAAAACAAGAATAGCTGAAAAGCTATATTTTGTGAGGGTGATGTGCATCTGTTGAGAAAATCTGTATTGACAGCAGCCAGACTTTTTCTTGGGGCCTTCCCTTGTCCGGACCTAGCAAAGATTAACTGAGAGTCTGACACTTTCAAAGGTCTGAAAGAAACATTTGTTATCTATTCTCTCTGAGGGATGCTTCCTTTATATAGCAAGACTACCTTAGCAAACCAGGACTCCCCTTCTCCTCCTCCATAACTTGTTTTGCCACGATAACCTATTTTGTCATGATCCAAGCCTCAACTATTTCTGTGACCTCCAGATGGAATGTACTCTTCTATGCCCTATTGAGGGGTTGAGGTAATCACTGAGATTCTCCTCCGTGCACACTGATAAATTTGTGTGCCATTTATTCTATTAATCTACTTTTGTCAGTTGATTTTCAGTGAGTCCTCACACGGAAGGGGAAGTTTTCCCTTGGCTTCTACAAGGCTATGCAATAAAATTTTCTGTTCATCTCAGAATTTTAGAGTGTTAGCTAAAGCCTCACTTTGGAGTCCAGTGGTTGGTAAGAATCGCCATGATTTTAAAAAATGCTAGTCATATTTTCATAGGACTTGACAAAAGGTGGTATAGACAATGGGCTGAAGATGACAAGTGAGGGAGATTCTTTTGGAGGTGGGATCTTAGACCTTGATGGACAGTTAGGTGACAAGAATGAGAAAGAAGAAATATTGGATAGAGTCACGAATGGAATGCATTGAGACAGTAAACTAATCGACATATGTTTATTGAATTCCTATATAAGATTATGTAAACTTTTTAATTTCAGGTGAGATGATGGCTTCTGTATACCTAATATCTAGAATATTGACACCATTTATATGGTCACTATAAGATAGATTACTTGGACACCAACATTTTGTTATAGCAAACTTAGAATAAGCCAAAAGGGAGACAACATTATGATTCTGATTATTAAATGGCAGTAGGTGATGATTTGTATCTATAGTGTATTCCAAGTTTCTTATACTTACTGGAATATTTAAATTATATATGAATTATATTCAGTGTTGAAAGATACCACTATCCTCCTCAAGCATTTGGCAATCCACTTGGATACGAAGAGACAGAGTCTTCAGCGGATCAAGATCATGGACTCTGGAGTATTTCTGAGTTGGTATAAATTTCACTTTCCCATTATTCATGTGAATTTGGGCAAGTGCTTAAATTTCTTTGTGGCTTAATTTCTTCATCTGTAAAGTGGGGATAAAAGTCTTTTCCTTTTGTTGTGAGAATTATATGAGGCAATACAAAGCCCTTACCACAGTGCCTGACACTTAGCAAACTACTCAGTTGATGTTATTATTATCATTTTACATTTCAAAATCATGGCACAATTTCACTAGAAATAAAGATAGTTTTAATTTTTAGAATTACAGTATCTTGGAATAGATCTTTAGGAACTAGGTGGCAAGTTTTCTGTGGTGATCCTAAAACTGGGCTTATCAATTAATCTCCACAATTCATGATTTTTCTGTATGGAACCAACGGGCTAGTGTTATGCTTTACTGCAATCAGTTCATGTCAGTCAGTTTCCAGAGTGACAGTGCATTTCTGAATGTGTCAAACACTTTTTCATTGATTATTTCCTTTCCTCTCCCACAAGAATGATTTTCTATTCCCATTTAACTGAAATTCATTTACACGATCCCTGCAAACATACCTCTTCTGTTCCATGAGAAATCATTGTGCAAATGTTTCTGTGCTGTTTTAGTGATATGCTCTGCATTTATCCATGTGTTCTGCTAAATATATCTTATTTATTTTTCATAGCATGTCTTCTCCATTAGACAGCAAGTTCCCTCCAAGTAGGTAATTGTGTCCACTGTATTTTATTCTTCATGCTTGCTCAGAGCATAAGTTTGTATACTTTAGGGCATGTTTTGCATGAAAAAGAAGCTTAAGATACTTTGGGGACTGGCTTGCTGAAATAACTTCTCCAGTATGAATCCTAAAAGAACTAGGTCAATAACCCATAGAATTATATAATTTTTTTTTTTTTTTAGCTTGAAGGGACCTCAGAGATCACTTTTTCTGGATCTTTCACTGTACAAATTAGGAAACTAGCCAGGATTACAACTTGTCCTCTCAACTGACAAGCCCAGTGTTCTTTTAGCCTCATCAACTCCCTCTTGGATTGAGTCATTTGTTTTCCAGGTGATTTTTGCATATTATAGTGTGTGTGTGTGTGTGTGTGTGTGTGTGTGTGTGTGTGTATGTTTGTGGTTTTTAGAACATTATAACCCTGCCAAATTACAGGAACAAACATATGTAACATAGAAGAAAGATGATAAAGTATAAATTAAAATAATTTTCTTATCTTCTTATCTTTATTAATATTAGTATTAATAAAAATTATATATATAGAAGACAAGAGAACCTTTCACATAGTATAAAATCATCATATTCCACTTGTTTTACTTTTAGAATAATCTTTTTCTTGAATCCACTAGAGGGATCCCTATTTGGACACCTAGTCATTTGCAGTGTGGAGACTATGTGTGTGTAGGGTATGTATCTGGTGTATTTGTGTGTGGGGTGTGTATCAGATGTATTTGTGTGGGGGGTGTGTATCAGGTGCATTTGTGTGTGAAGTGTGTACCTGGTGCATTTTTGTGGAGAGTGTATCTGGTGCATTTGTGTGTGGAGTGTGTAGGTACGATATTTGTGTGTGGAGTGTGTATCTGGTGCACATGTGTGTGTAGTGTATATTGGGTGTATTTGTGTGTGAAGTGTGTTTCTGGTGATTTTTGTGGACTGTGTATCTGGTGTATTTTGTGTGGAGCATGTATTGGGTGTATTTGTGTGTGAAGTGTGCATTTGGTGCATTTTTGTGGAGTGTGTATCTGGTGTATTTGTGTGTGGGGTGTTTACCATATTTGTATGTGGAGTGTTATCTGGTGCATTTGTATGTGCAATGTGTTTCGGGTGTATTTATGTGAAGTGTGTATCTAGTGCATTTGTGTGTGAAGTGTGTATGCAGTATATTTGTGTGTGGAGTGTGTATCTGATGTATTTGTGTATGAAGTGTGTATCTGGTGCATTTTTGTAGAGTGTATATCTGGAGTATTTGTGTGAAGCATGTATCTGGAGTATTTGTGAGTGTGTTTTGGTGCGTTTGTGTGGAGTGTGTTTCTGGTGCATTTGTGTGGAGTGTGGAGTGTGTGTCTGGAGTATTTGTGTGGAGTGTGTATCTGGAGTATTTGTGAGTGTGTTTCTGGTGCATTTGTGTGGAGTGTGGAGTGTGTATATGGTGCATGTGTGTGGAGTGCAGAGTATGTGTTTGGAGTATTTGTGAGTGTGTTTCTGGTGCATTTATGTGGAGTGTGAAGTGTGTGTCTGGAGCATTTGTGAGTGTGTTTCTGGTGCATTTGTGTGGAGTGTGAAGTGTGTATCTGGAGTATTTGTGAGTGTGTTTCTGGTACATTTGTGTGGAGTGTGTATCTGGAGTATCTGAGTGGAGTGTGTATCCGGAGTATTTGTGTGGAGTGTGTATCTGGAGTATTTGTGAACGTGTTTCTGGTGCATTTGTGTGGAGTGTGTATCTGGAGTATCTGAGTGGAGTGTGTATCCAGAGTATTTGTGTGGAGTGTGGAGTGTGTATCTGGAGTATTTGTGAGCGTGTTTCTGGTGCATTTGTGTGGAGTGCGGAATGTGTGTCTGGAGTATTGTGTGGGGTGTGTATCTGGAGTATTTGTGAGCGTGTTTCTGGTGCATTTGTGTGGAGTGTGTATATGGTGCATGTGTGTGGGGTGCCGAGTGTGTGTCTGGAGTATTTGTGTGTCTCTGGTGCATTTGTGTGGCGTGCGGAGTGTGTGTCTAGAGTATTTGTGAGCGTGTTGCTGGGTGCATTTGTGTGGAGAGTGGAGTGTGTATGTGGTGCATGTGGGTGGAGTGCGGAGTGTGTGTCTGGAGTATTTGTGAGCGTGTTGCTGGTGCGTTTGTGTGGAGTGTGGAGTATGTATGTGGTGCATGTGCGTGGAGTGCGGAGTGTGTGTCTGGAGTATTTGTGAGCGTGCTTCTGGTGCGTTTGTGTGGAGCGTGGCGTGTGTATGTGGCGCATGTGTGTGGAGCGCGGAGAGCGCATCCGGAGTGTTCGTGGGGCGTGTGAGCCTGGCGAGGCCAGGAGGGCGGCTTCGCGCGGGGCTCGCCTCCCAGGGAGAGGGGCGGGCGGGGCTCAGCGAGCGGAGCCTGGGCGGGGCGGGGCCGCAGCTTCCAAGCGGGGGGCGGGGCGGGGGGCAGGTGGAAAGGGGGAGGGGTCTGCGCGCCCCGAGAGTCCCGGCGCCCCGAGCGCGTCTCCGCGGGGAGGGCCAGGCTGTCCGCGGCCAGGGCTGGAGATCCAGCGCGGCGGGAGGACTCGGCCCGCGCGCGCCCGGCCACGCGCATCTCTGGGGACCGCGGAGCAGCCATGGGTGAGTGGGCCGGCGGGCGACACGCCGCCCAGAGACTCGGCCTGGGGACGGGTGTTTAGGTAGCTGGGAATACCCTTCCGCCCCCGCCTCCGCCCCCCAACCTGTCTCTGGACTTTTCTGAGAGCGCGGGATGGGGGCCCCGGAGGCGACGGTGGGTGCTGGACAATTTGCAGTGGCGACGTGTGGGGAGGCTGTGGGTGCCCCGGGACGCAAGCCGGGGGGTCCGCTGTCCCGGGCCCGGGGCGGGATCTGAAGAGGAAAGACAGACTGAGAGACCCAGGATTAGGGACAGCGAGTGATTCCAGGGGGACCCCTGTCCTCGCGTGTCCCCACGTTCTAATATGCGCTTGGGGAGCGAGTTGAGACCCGGCACGAGACGTGGGAACTTCGTAAAACTTGCAGTCCGTACAGGTTCGAGCAGAGGACGGCGCTGGACTGGGCGACCTTGGGGACACTTTCTAGTCCCTGTCCAATCCCAGTGCCCATTTTCACAAAAGGTCTGAAGTTGAGGCTGGAGGTCAGTCCTTCCCACCTGCGACCTGGGTGGGTGGCGGGGCTGAAAGGGCGTCCACACCGGCTCGGGTCACTGGACGGTGGAGCTCGACGCAGTTAGCCTAGCTGCAGGATCTAGACAGAGTCCGCCGCGTCTTTGGAGTCCAGCGGCGGCGACCGGGAACCGTCCCAGGAATGCGATCGTGTGGGGTGCAGAGTGCGAGAACCGGGGGTGAAATCGCCGCTGCAAACCCAGCACTGGGATTTGGGGTCCCCGGAGAAAAGTTCGCCCAGAGAGGGAGGGACTGGGCAGGAGGAATGACCCACCCTCCTGGGACTCGCTTCGGCTAGTTGGGAGCGTCCGCACCGCGCAGCGCAGTGCAGCCTTTCCACGGGTGCTGATTAGAATCACCAGGCAGTCGGGGTTACTATTCAAGCGCCTGCATTCTCACTTCTTCCGGCCCAAGTCCACTCGCCGCCCCTCCCCCTCGCTGTCCCTTGTCCTTTGTTGTGAGGGATTTCTCCCAGAGCAAAGGAGGCCTCTGGGACTGACGTGCTCGGGTTGAAATTCCTATATTCCCACAGGCTCAGGGGTTAGGGGATGCCCTGACTACTAATCACGGGAGTTTACAGACACCAGCCAACTTGGAAGAAAGGGGGAGAAAAAAAAAAAAAAGACAAAGTTGGGGACATTTTTGCCTATGAATGTTAGCTGTGATCAAGACATTCACAGTCTCTTCTGGCTTGACCCTGGGAGAGTCTTAGAAAGACCCATTTTTAGCGCCTTTTCTTATAAAACAGTGTTGGGAATGACCTTAAGAATGGACTGCCTTTAAGTGTTTTCTGAAATGGAAGGAATATTTTCAGGTTACAAAAGAAAGATACAACTTTTTTTTTTGTTTTCCAAGTGTGGCAAAAGAGGGCTTCAGGCTCTTCCCTTTCCCTTATTTATTTGGTTGTATTTGAGCATCTAAACTCTTGTTTGAGTACCCCATGGGGGGAAAGGTCCCATAAATATTAAGCCTAAATAGTTGACTTGATGTAAGCTGTTCACTAACTCTATTAAAAGTTTGAAGATGCTCTTTGGATCCAACATAACAAAATGTCCAGAAAGAGTCACCTTATTTACCCTTGTAACCTTAAGCTTGAGAGGGCTAAGGTACATACAATTTCAAAGTTAATTATTTCTCTAATTTACATTTCTCGACTACAATGCAAACAGTTGGTCCTGAATTTGACTTCAATGCCCATGGATAAGTTACTCATCATCTCAATGATAGGAAGGTGCTGTTGTGGGAGGTGGGGTGGAGTTAACAACTAATTTGATATGATAATCTGGAGTTTGGCCTGTAACTCTTAAAAACTCTCTTTGCTGTCTCTAATCTGACAGATACCTGGAACTTGCCTGTTTCTTCTTCTGCCAGGAGTGGATTACATTTTGCCTATTATAACTGAGGTCACCAAAAACTCACGTAGATGTCCGGTGCCTGGTAGGGGAAAGTGGGCAGAGAAAACGAGTGAGAAACCAGAGGTCAGGGAAGTAGAGAAAAGAACAGGGTGTTAGCCATGGATAACTAGGATTTGGAGCCAGAACTCAAGACAGAGATGCACAATCCAGAAATGAATCAGGAAGAGCCCATGGGCTGATGGGGGAGTCAAGGAGGAAAATATGTGTGGAAAATAGAAAACATGTGTTCACTTTTAAGGCATACCTCTCCTCCATTTAATTTACTTGTGAAAAACAGCTTTATTCCTTAGAACCTCTCTTATTTAGTGGTAGCAGGGATAGTTGGGAGTTTAATAGTGGAGTTCAAACTGCTAAGATAAGAGGAAAAAAGCAGTGTGGGAGAAGGCTGGACTTCCCCAGCAAACTGAATCCACCATTTCCCTGGTATCATGACAAGTGAAATTTATTAGTTAAAGAAAGGAAGATCGTACTACGGGAGGGATTGTAGCAATCAATTCTTGTTTGTCTCAGAAGAAGGAATCTGAACCCTAACATTGTGGAAGAATGAGAGTAATTGGTTAATCAAATATTCTGAATAATTTATAGTTATATCTATAATGTACAAGGCTAATCTTAAAAAGAAAGTTATTTGCAAAGTAGGCGAATTGAGATTTGGCATCTCTTATTTCCTTTCTTTGTTTTCTTTTTGTTCCTCAGGGATGTCTTTCGTGGCTTGTTTGGGTATGCAGGAGGGCTTTCCTTCTGCTCCAAAATTCACAACAGAATATTTCACACTATAAAACCAAGGGCTAAGTCTTTGCTAAGAGTATTTACATTTTAGCTGTAAGGTTAACTCTCCAATTGCAGAATTTCAGTGGAGGGATAGGTCAGGAATATTTTAAATTTCTTTCCTAAATACATTACTACTCTACTTGACCACATATGTGTCATATATGTTTACTCTGAGACCATTAATCTTTGTTTAGAATATTGTTTAGTTTGACAGATATTTACATGAAAAGTTTCATGGAAGATGTGATATTGAACCCAATTTGGAGGGATGTGAAGAATTTGGAAAGGGAAAAGGTATTCTAGGTTGAATAAGGTGCTCCTTCTAAAGCATCGAGGTGAGTTTTGGGAAATGATAAGACATGGAGCTGGATGGGACTTGATTTTGGAGAACCTTTAAAAGCAATGAGGAGAATGTAGAATTTACACAATAGGAATGAAAGTAATGTTTAAGAGAACAAATTGAGCGTGTTTAAGACAAAAAATACATCAGACCCAGTTTTTACAGTCATCCTGGAATGATTGCATATATGTCTAAGCCAATGTGGTAATAGTGTGGGTCTGGAGAAGAAAAGATAGATAAGAAATATGTTTAATGGAAAAAAATCTATAAAATTTGGCAATTGAGCAAAAAGAGAATGAATAAAAGATTTTCTCTAGTGATTTGAATCTTTGGAGATTGGGGAAGTAGTGGGTCCCTTGATAGAATATTTAAAGGATAAACCAGATGGTTTATTTTCTGAGTGTTTTGGACAGGAAATTAATTTCATATTTGAAATGTTAATTAAGAGGTGATGGCCAGACATCTATACACAAATGTTTAGTAGGTTGGAAATACATAATGAGAATTTAATCAGAGCACAGGACCAAAAAGGAAAACAAACATTCAAGGGTTACCAACCTTTGGTGAGAGGTAAGCCCATATACTGAATTATCTGTTTGAAAGTGAGAGTATAAGGAATACTGATTGAGAAATGGGGAGTGAGAAAGAATAAGTCCTGTTCGAAGGAAGAGTGACATCAACTACATAATATGTGCTAAATGCCCTAAAATGAGAACAGTGAAAAGTAACATCTGAAACATTCAAAGTTATATTTAAGAGTCTATACATTTTGACAAGAGAAAAAAATCAGATGGAAATATTTAGCACTTAATTTCACTGGCAATGGAAGTGGGTAAGGCTCTGTAGGACTGTTTGCAAATTTAGACGAAGAATAATGAGGCATGGTATTGTCTTGGTTTCATAATTTTTTAAAGGAAAACTATGACACCCTAGAGACAGTTATGAACAAAGTACAAAGAGCCAGGGTTTGAAGCGCAAGAAGCAGATAATAATCCTTTATGTCTTTGAATGAGTCCTTTAATCTTTGGGATCCTGCTTCTTCTTTTGTTTAATGAGAGGACTGAGCCAGATTCTATAAATTTATGTAGCTCAGATCTTGATTCATTAACAGTTAGAAGAAAAAAATGTGCAAGGAAGATAAAATTGAGCTATTTATATTAAGCAAATCAAGTACATTTTTGTGATGCTAGACTACTAGAAAATACTTTTGGTCATTTGACATCTAATATGTTTTATTTTTCCCAGAAGTTCTGATAAGAGTCTAAACCTTAGCAAAGAAAGATAAACTAACGCTTTAGGCATCTATTGATACATGACGACTATCTCCCAAGCCTGCAGATTTAAACAACAATTTAGTATTATCTTTCATGGTTCTGTGGGCTGTCTGCTGAGCAGTTCTCATTTGAAGTCTTATGCCTTCATAGTCTGGTGTTGGCTGTGGATTCAGCCATGTGAAGACTTGGTTGGTCATGTAAGATTGCTCACACATATAGCTGGCAGTTGATGCTGGCTGATGACTGGGAGTTCATCTAGGGCTGTCTCCAAGTGACTTGGGTTTGTCACAAAATGATGACGGAGTATCTTGAGTGTTTGAGGAAACCCAAGCTATAATGGTTCTTACTGTCTAGCATCAGAAGTCCCAGAACATCATCTCTCCTGGATTCTATTGTCTACCAAAGTCATCAAGAACAGTATTATTCAAGGGGAGGGAGATTAGTCCCATCCTCTTGATGTGAGAATTAGCCAACTCATACAAGAATAAAGTGAGTTGAGAGTAGCCAACAAATTGATCTCATTCCTAAAAGAGCTGTTTTGTAAGTGTGCATCTCATCAGGGTTACAGCTGAAAACTCAGTTTAAGTTTTCTGAAATATATATGATAAAAGACTGAATCTTTCAGTAGAAACATGAAGAAATATGAAGTCGTGCTAAAACTTTACAGCAAAACCTTTGAGTGTGGAAATTCATGCCTGGATGGAAATATGTTGGTAGAATACTGGGATAAGCTGTACTCAAAAATAGTTTCAAATAAATCAGCTAATCTTTCATATTTTCATTTAAATCTGAAGTTTCTAAGACTGTTGTAAATTAATGTTCATTTTATTTAGAAGCGAGTTTGTCATAAATCAGAATGTAGGTCAGTTAGCATAAAGCCTTTGCTCAATATCCTCTTCTCACAATAAACTAAGTGCTTTGTAGTGAACTGTTTTCGGGCTTGTTTTATTTTTCAAGAAGGCATTAATTTTTACAAAATACATAGTTTGTATTGGTATACTGTCATTAGCACTTCTCTATGTTTATTTTTATGGAAGAGATGTATTTAGATTCAATGTGTAAAGTTTCACTTAATGAAAGTCTTCAAGTAAATCTCATTGTTTTTAACTGTCAGAAGTTAGAGTTGTCATTGTGATTACACAAATAATAGATCTTTCTCCTAGAAAACTGAAAAACAAAGAAAAATTAGGGTTAATCAGACGGGTTTACACTCCAGGACAGAATTAGTTTCAACCTAGAAACTTAGAGTTCTTAAAAAAATTAGACTCTTACTGTGTTTCAACTTGTTTGATTTGAGGTCATTCTATTTTCAACTCTTTGACAAGAGGTGAGGGAATGAGGCTAGAACATATGATGCTGTATATTCAATGCTCACTATCCATGCTATAGCAAGCAAATAACACCACGTCTCAACAAGAAATGAAGGCTTGACCTACAAAAACAATATAACTAGAATACTTTGTAAGGAGTCTAGAAGGTAGTAGATGGTATGCACTTAAAACACATTCTTTTTTAAATTATTAAGATATTCATCCACGATTTATTCTAAGTTCTGAATGAGAAACTCATCTCATTACATAAACCCGTGGCATCAACCCTAATTTTTCTTTGTTTTAAAATTTTCCAGGAGAGAGACCTATATTTTGTGTAATCACAATGAAAACTCTACCTTTTACCAGTTAGAATAAGTATATGAGATATACTTAAACAATGTACAGTAATTGCAAAATAAAGCTCTCTTTTTGTGATAAACCTTATTGTAGAGCCTCTAATTTTATTGTTTAATTAGAATAACTTAGAGTATATATTTAAATACTGAATTCTGGATCCCAACTCCCAAGATTGATATTCAGAAGGCTTGGGCTTGAGTGTGAAAATTCAGTTTTATCATGCAGTGCAAATCATTTTGAGGCAGGAGGTCTGGGGGTGTGCTCTGTAAAAAAGTGATTCCAGAATGCCTTTCTTCCTCAGCGAGCTAGCTCAGCTATCCATTACAGCTGCTGTTTCTTCACTTATAGATCTAATAAACAGGCACACCTTGTTTTATTGTTCACTTCATGTGCTTCCTCGATCCTGCATTTTTTAAGTTGAAAGGATGAAGGAATAATTTTGACTTATCATTTATGAAATACATTCTGTAAGGCTATAGCTGCCTTAGACAATGATTCCTCTGACTGACGTGTGCAAAGTCAATTGAAAACTTTCTGGAAAGAGTTCACCATTCTAGATGCCATTCAGAACATTTGTGAATCATGGGAGGAGGTCAAAATATCAACATCAAGAGTAGCTTGGAAGAAGTTGATGGCAGCCCTCATGGATGGCTTTGAGGGACTAAGGGGTTTGGTGGAGGAAGTCACTGCAGATGTGGTAGAAATAGCAAGAGAACCAGAGTTAGAAGTGGAGCCTGAATAGGTGACTGAATTTCTGCAATCTTGTGATCGAACTTGAATGAATGAGGAGTTGCTTCTTATGGATGAGCAAACAAAGTGGTTGCTTGAGATGGAATCTACTCTAGGTTAAGATCCTGTGAACGTTGTTGAAATGACAACAAAGGATTTAGAACATTACGATATTTAGTGGCAAGGTTTGAGAACATTGACTTTACTTTTGAAAGAAATTCTAATGTGGGTAAAATGCTATCAAACAGCATCGTGTGCTACAGAGAAATCTTTAATGAAAGGAAGACTCAATTGATGCAGAAAACTTTATTGTTGCCTTAATGTAAGAAGTTGCTACGGCCAACCCAACCTTCATCAACTACCATCCTGGTCAGTAAGCAGCTATCAACCCTTCACCAGCAAAAAGTTATAACTCACTGAAGGCTCAGATGATTACTAGCATTTCTTAGTATGAAAGTATTTTAAGATTAAGCTATGTACGTTTTTTAGACATAAAGCAATTGTAAATTTGATAGGCAACAGCATAGTAGAAGCATAACTTTTGTATGTACTGCGTAAATTTTTAAAATTATGTGACTCACTTTATTGTGATATTTGCTTTATTGCGGTAGTCTGGAACCCAAGCCAAAATATCTCCGAGGTATGCCTGTATTATTTTGAATTTTGAATCCTGGTCCTAAAATGACCAAGAACTACATTTTGGGATTACCATTACATGCTTTTAGTTTCACTATTAAACTTATGAAGTCTTCTATGGTAGTTATTTCTTCTTTATCAGTCACGCATCAGCCATATTGGGTGATGTTTTCCAGAGTTTACTCAAACCCCTCTCCTGAAAATTGCTAATGACTTCCCGTCTCATAGTTTCAGTGTCATTTATTTTCTGTAATTCCCAAATCTGTATCCCTATGTGTGACTGTCAGCTGTCTCCACCTAGATGTCTCTTCAGTTCTTTAACCTCAGTAGGCTCAAAACTCTCCTCTCTCTCTAATATCTATCTTGGAGATATGTGAAGGGATCCTGGAAAAGGAATTTGAATATATAAATGTTCTATAAATTATTAAATTTTTATGCATTGTTAAGAGGTTTTGGTGAAGCCATAAACATAGTGCACAAATGACTGGAGTAAACACAGCCTCTGGTCAGAGTCTATCTTTCTTTCTGTGTTTTCAGTGCTTGTCTCTATGTCTGCTATGGCAGTCATCTGGTTGCTCCTTGTGTTTTAGTTATTTATAAATATGTATTTTCTCCTCCATTATTTGGGTTCATGGCCAGACTCTGAAAGCAGCAGCTTCCATAGAATTGGCAAATAAACCTACAAATACTTTTACCATTAAGTTTTTTTTTGTCTAACACTGCCTACTTTGCTAACTTAGGAAGTTACAGAAATACAAAATTGGAGTTTTTTTAAAAGTATAATTTGTTTAGAATTAGTCATGGTAGGAGATAAGAAAGAAGGCGAAACTGGAATCGGTGTACCTCTTTAGAACAAGGTTAGGAGAACAGTCATGGAAGGAATTCAACTCTAGACCAAGGGCCGTGTGAAACAAGAATAAGGCAAGAAAGACCTAGAAGAATCTGCTGAAAAGTAGATGAGATGGAGTTTAGTGCAGTTTCAGGAGAGTCAAAGAAGGAAAGAGTTTTAAAAAATGAGTGACAGTGTTCAGTGCAACAGAAAGAACAGAGAGGAATGAAATGATGTGTATTTTGCTTTAAAGCCCTTTTTATTTATATAAGCCTATTGAAATTAAAGCACTTTAAATAAAGGGGTGAAGATACAAGCCTGCTCTCATAGACCAGAATTCAAGGACCAGGAGAAAAAAACAAAAAAGAGTGAGAAAGGAAGGAGGAAAAGAGGGAGGTAGGGAAAAAGAGAGGAAGTGACTTTGGGTGGTCCAAAGTCAAGCAGAGATTTTTGTTGAGTAGGAAAGAATTGTAAGAAATACTTTATAATTTAAGAAGGGGAATGATCTGGGGGAAGGCATGGACTTAGGATCCATGAAATGATGGAATCCCTGGGCATTTTACTACAAAATGATCTAACAATATAAGTTTAATACTACTATTTAAATATGTTTTTAAAAGTAAAACAAGATTATCTACAAAAATATTTGATGTCATTTGAGACCTTTTCTTAAATGAAAGGATATGCTTGATGATTTTAAATTGTGTTATACTACAGTATGTCCAGTAGAGGTGCTGTAATGTGTCTGTTTTGAAAAGTATATTGTGTTTATTTTTCTTATATTTTATTCATAGAGACTATTTATATCCTTTACAGTAAGGATATGTAGATAAATACATGACCTATATTGAAATTATTAAATGAACCCAGTAAGATGAACATGCTGTGGTCAAATAAGCACTACACCAGAAGTCAGGAGATAATTGAGTTTTTCCCAGTAGCTCAGCTATTATTGGTCTGTGCTTTTTCCTCAGGTGTAAGTACAGGACTTAGATTAAGTGCCCCGTATGATTTCATTCAGCTGTAGATACCTATAACTTAATCAGTTAATCAATCAATGAATCAATTGCGTTGATCTTCATATCTTCATCAGATTATGAAGAGGATATTTTCATGCAATGTTTTCCAAAACTTCACACAGATTTTTCCTTGTTACCAATTTCTTTGTGGTTTCAACTCTGACTTTCTAACAGTGAGGAGTCTTAAAGCTTCAACCAGAAGACTTTGGTATTTTCTTTATTTAAGTCTTTAGACTTTTCTTTCTTATCAAGTGATAATGAAAAAACAAAAAACACCTGAAGCAAAACAAAACACCAAACATACAATATTTCCAGGAATTATCTGAGGCTTTTTTTTAAGGTCACATGCACACTACTCATTATTAGTTTATTGTAAATAAGTGAGAAAACAATTGATATATTTTAACATGCAAGTTTATATTTCTCATGCTGGTAGTATCCCAAGGTTTTTAAGTATATTGCTATTTGTGTGTGTGTGTGTGTGTGTGTGTGTGTGTGTGTGTTCTTGTTTTTTAAATTTTGTTTACTTTATTTTTATATGTGTGAGTTCAAGATGGTGTTCTGTGAAATTTTTATAATGCAAAAGGAATCATTTTACAAGCCCTAAAAATGGTGTTTTAACCACTGGCAATGTTCTCTTCTGGTAAAAATTACCACCATGGTTAAATCCTACAAGTCCCAAACAAATAAATTTTTATAAGAAATATCAGGGCATGGAGGAGATGATATCTAATAAAATATAACTCACTTCTGGCCTATACCTTCTGGGCATAATATTTTGTATTTGATCTCTCTTTCTTTTATTAAGACAAAAATATGAATATGTAAAAGAAAAGTGCCGAACTGGAATTGTGCTTTCAAAAAATTCTGGAGACACAGTATTATATTTAGCAGATTTTTTTTATTACAGTAAGTCAACTACCTATTTCAATCTACATTTGAAGTACAGATAATGAACCCTGGATACTCCAGGGATTGTCTACATTTGTTTTTCAGTCTTTCTACTAATTGTACAAAAAGGACAAACATTCACGAGATGTACTAGATATCTGAGACATATGTGAGAAGGTTATCTGTTATTGTCACTATTTTACACATTATTTCTTCTTTAGAGAAAACCTTTAAAAGAATGCAATTTTGTTTATTAATTATGTATTAGAAAGTAAATTTCAGGGTGACAAGTCTCTAGAGAGGAAAAAAACAGAGCAGCTATAAACAGAAGTGTACAGTTTGTAAATAATTGAGTGTGTAGGCACAAATGTCATAAATATCACCGGAAAAACAAGTGTTATTAATTTGTTTCATTTATTTCATAGTAATTACTTTAATAAACTTCCCTTTACATAACATGATAAACACATCCTGGCTTAAATAAGCTGCGAGGAAAAATTATACTCAACTGAGAAAGGAAAACAAAATACCAATAAAAATTTGTATATCTCATTGCATCATCTCAAAATTGTTGGGCAGAATTTTTATATGAAGGGCCACCACCAATTTCATGGTAAACAGCTACTCCTCCCAAAAAGCAGCCTTTTCTATTTATTTGGTGTTGACTTAACTGAAGAAGTACTTCCTAAGCGTCTGCTTCAGCGCCTCCTACCTGCACACCTTTTTTCTACACCTAGTGACATAATGAAGACCAGAGAGTACAATTTATGATTCCAAAGGATTTATGCTTTCATTGGGGACACAAAACTTGCACACAGAAAACGATTTGCAAACTCTACACGTTTAGAAATAGAGATCTAGATTAAATATAATTATTGCTAAAAACATTGGTCAGGAATGGAAGAGATCAGTGGAGGCTACAGTTATCAAGAAAAGTTTTCTGAATGAGTACTTTGAGGAGGAGCTGGAAGGTTTGAGGCTAGTCAGGATGTAGGGGTGAGTGTGGTATGGGACTATCCCAAGGAGAGCAGGAAGATCTCTGTAGAGGTGGGATGTGCATGCCCTGGGACTTATCTGACTCTGCTCTCCCTCCAGCTCTCTTAGATGAAGACTATTAACTTCTTCACTCTCCATGACCTGTGGAATGGGATATAGAGCCACACCCAATAAACATGGTAGAAACAATGTTTGAACCAGACGTGGCGGCTCGCACCTGTAATCCCAGAACTTTGGGAGGTCAAAAAAGGAGGATTGCTTGAGGCCAGGAGTTTGAGACTAATCTGGGCAATGTAGTGAGACCCTGTCTCTATGAAATAAATATTTGTTAAAACGGTGTGAATACTAATGTGCAGGTGGTAGGGAGTCTGCTATCTCCAGCATCATCTTCTTCCTGAACCCTCTCATTGTCCTCACAGGACTCTCAGAGACTTGTCCCATTTGCTTTCCCTTTACTCCTATCTGTCATTACTTTCTTACTACTTAATCTAGACTACATGACCCAGAGATCCAACTATTTTTATGCAAATATTCTTGACTACCTAGGCCCTTTGACCAAGAGTCTAGATTACTGCAGCATAGATTAGAGGAAAGCTTGATATAAGGATTAAGAAAATTGTCCTATTATTTGATCGTGCAATTGCAGCATTTCTGACAAAAAGTGATAGGGATCTGAGATTTGGTTGCAGAAATAATAAAAAGGGAGGAAATCTGAGGGACAATGAGAATAAAAACCATCTTTCTATAAGATAGAATACAGATCAGAAAATTATATACTGAGGACAGAGAGGGAGGGGCCATCAAATCAAGAACAAACTCAAACAAACCAAAAATATTCACAATTCTGATGACTGCCTATTAAGTAAACTGTGTATTTCAAATCCTATGTTATTTACCAGGAAGATACTCGGGTATGACTTCTGTCAACCTGCTGACTAAGGATTGCTTTGTTGATCTACTTGTCCAGAGAGGTGCTCCATTTCTTCCTGATACCCCGTGTGGTCCTCCCTGGAAGCTTTGTGAGATGATGAATCTTACACATGACAGGATAGTTTATTATTATGCAGCTGGTCTTACTGTTTATTTAAATAGAACCTCCAAGCAAGCTTTTAAGATCCTATTTCCCCTTGACTTCCATGATATGATCAGAAATTTATAACATTTGACCCAAAGATGCAAAGACATTTAATTAATTATAAAATTATGAAATAATTTAACAAGTTTAGCTATATACTATAACTTAATAGGCTATTATAATGACCTGACTAAGTTAAAAATTAAAAATTTGAAACTTTAGTTACCAGAAAATGTGATATAGTTAAGTGCTGGTAATGGTGGGATACCATTTAAAGACCACTAATCATTTAGCGTTATGAACATTTCTTTTCCATAATTTTTTTAATACTTTAGTATGACAATAGAGATGAAGGGCAAAGAAGAAAGATCCTTTTCTCTTGACACCTTAAATTTCTCATTCTTACCCTTAGGTCTTCATAATTTTGGGGCCCTCTTCCACTTCCTTCCTTTTTTGCCACCCTGTTTTCCCCCCTTTTCTGCTTTTTTTTTCCAGCTTTTAAAGTTCAGATGATTAATGTTTCAAGAGGCTATTATTCTTGGGATTGAAAGACTCATTCAGTTCTTTCTTATCGTCGACGTCAAGGACTGATCCAAAACAACATAATTAAAACAAAGCATGCTGAATAGATAATTTTTTTAAAAAGCCTAATTGGATATTTGTAATTATGCCATTTCATTTTTCACTGAAGTCTTCTTAAACTAACATGTGGTGTTATGTGCAGATAAATTTCTAGAAGCAAATGTGTGCAGGGAGCATCTCTCTACCAGCAGGCATGACTTTAACATGATCGTCCAACTCCTTCAAGTGCTACAGAACTGAGGCTACAAGTAACTGTTTGCTCTCCTCAAGTTGAGTCCTTCTGTTTTCTTTGTCACTGGCTTTCTTCCGCTCCAGTGGCTGTAGCTCGCTGTTTATTTATTGGCTGTTTAGTATGGAAAAACATCTACTCTTTTAACATTGACAACAAATCAGAGTAATGAGCCTGCCCGTCACGCTACATTGGGTATAATCTTTGCTTGTTAGGCTCTTGGCTGGTTTTGCTGCACTTGACCATCCTGAGCGTTTGAGAAATCTGACTGCTTTGTTGGTTGTTGTTTTCCTCTTCTTCTTAACACTCGCCAAATCCTTTGTCGTGCATCTTTATACCAATGACAGATTCTAGGTCAAATTTCAGTTTTGATCATTGCGTCTTTAGAAGTAAAACTAAGGACCGAAATAGCCAGTTCCTTTTTTGAGTGAGTGCCGTGGATGCTGATTAGCTGCATGTTGGTTGCTGAAGTCATAGCAACAAGTCCTGCTTGTGGTCTTTTAGGCATCTCAGTTACGTTTCTTTAGTCTTTGAGTATATCACTACAAAAAAGTTTCATCTCCTAGGGAAAATGGATGTATTCTTTCATAAGAGAACAACTTCACAGAGTTGATTAAGCATTCTTTTCTAATGCTCATTTCTGAACCGGTAAGCTAGACGTTATTTGCACTCCTTTCTCTCTCTTTTTTTCCCCAGTATTCATAGCTAGGCTTTCAATAGATTTAATCTCTTAATTTTAAAATTATTAATTGTAAAGTTGTTGGGCACCATTGCTTAGGTGACCATGCGAAACATACTCAGCAATAACAAAGAGAAGTGCGTTGAAATTGGCTATAGTGGCAACAGATATTTACACAAATTTTATTTTTAACAAAGACTCAGGACATTGTGGAGTGAACAATTTTGTTTTAAGAGGAGATAGCTATGGTTATTTTGTTTTTCTAGATAAAAGTAGGCTTGGAATGACAGTCTTTTTGAATTAAATTCTACAACTATATAAAACATGACTACAAGTGAATATTTCTTCTTTTTACAATTCACAAATAATTGTAATTTCTGCCTACATAAAACATCGTTTGGTGGTATAGAATCATAAAGTTTAGACTTTTCCCAGTCAGGTTAATGGGTGGAAAAAGGTTATATTACTTTACTTTGTAAATCATTTGAACAGAATTTTATGTTCTCCAATTCATTAATTTCTAAGCAAACCTAAACAAATCTGCTTTCCTTTCAAATTCATGGCATTTTTACTGTATTTTTTTGTTTTCAGTTTCTGGATCCACTAATTTGGAGAAATAATCTAACCTCTCTAAGCTTCAGTTTTATTATTTTATTAGGCACAATAGTAATAATAATATGTTCTTATGGAGTTGCTGAGATGAATCAATGAGGGAAGTATGTAAAAGAGTTTAAAAAGTGTCTGACTGAGAGAAATATTCAGTTGCTATAAATACGCATACATACATATTCACATACACTTTATTATGAAAGTAAGTTTGGAGTTTGTCTTAACTAAATTGTAACTTTTGATTTCTTTTTAAATCCATCATACAGGAAACTCTAAATTTGAAACTATAATACAAACTTCCATCAAATTAGTGCTTATTTTTCAAAACCAGTACATATTGTTGTCATGTGTTTTCTTAGGAATGAACTAACCATCTATGACTTTTATGAATAGAATAATTTCTATTAATAAAATATCATTAGAAATAAGCTAGAATTAAAAAGTAGATACGGCTCAAAAGGCATTTAGAGCTGGCCCTGAAAATCAAAGCTCACCGAGTCTATAAGCACAATCCATTCATCATGTAATTTTAAAATTTGCTATTGGCTAGACAGAGTACTTAGTGCTAGATATTTCCAATATGAAGATAAATAAAATATGGTGCCTGGTATAATGATAAAATAATAGGAGTTGTGTGGTATAACAAATGCTGATGTGGAAGTTTGTATGGTGCATGTGGTCAGAAGACAGTAGTTGAAATTGCTCCTAACATGTTAGAAGAATTCTTAGAGCCACGTTTACAGCTAACCCATAAAACTTTAAAATGATTTGCTTGACATATGGATCAGAGTAAAGGCATTTTAACCAGAGGAGTAGTATTGATAAAGTACTGAAATGAAAAAAGCATGATATTCAATGAATTGTAAGTAGCTCAGCTGACAGAGGTGTAGAGATGTGGGAACTGTACGTTAAACAACAAGAGATAGATTGGGGGTCTTGCATGATATACTAGACTATTGACTTTTAGTGCAGTAAGCCAGAGAGATGCTGTTGTGTATTTGCTTGGGAGAAAAGGTACTTAGATTTTTAATTTAGAAAGCTCATTCTAGCAGCAATGTAGATAACAAATATGATAAATGAGAGATTAGAAACAACAAGATAGTATGCAAAAGGATATTATTATTTAGTTATTTTATTTTAAAGATGTGGGGTACAATTCAGGGTTAAGTATACAAATGTTCATTATGCAAGTACTCTTGTTGATGAGGTGTCCCCTACCCCACTCCCCCGGCAGATTCCCATTACTGCCAATCCTTTTCTTTCTTTTTTTTTTTTTTTCAGAGCTCGCATGTGGTTTAATCGTGGGGGACTCAGGAGGACAGGGTGTCAAGAGCAGCATTTTTACCAAATTAGTGTAAAAATGAAACAGGATCCGGAAATTTATTGTAGAAATGAGGTCTTGCCAAGTTGCCCAGGCAGGTCTCGAACCCGCAGGCTCAGGCATCCTTTTCTTATAGTATTATGATAATTGTTTAAGGTTCACTCATGAGTGAGAACATTTGATACTCAGTTCTTTGTTTCTGTGATAGATTACTTAGTATTATAGACTCTCAAGTCCATCCAAGTTGCTATGAAGTTCATAATTTTGTTCTTTTTTATGGCTGTGTAATATTCCATTGTGTATATTTATTACATTTTTTAAAATCTAGTCCTTTTTCAGCAGGCAGCATGGTTGGTTCCATGTGTTTGCTATTGTAAACGAAGCTGCAATATACATATATGTGCAGGTATTTTTTTTATAGAGTGATTTGAGTTCCTCCAGGTAGATTCCCAGTAGGGGGATTGAGGGCTCATATGGAAGGATGATTTTTAGATCTTTAGGGAACCGCCAAATTGTTTTTTCCCACAGAACTTTATTAGACTTTTAACAACATTCCATCCATATTGATGCATGTATTTCTACCTTATTCCTTTTACAGTTGTGTGGAATTAACACTTTCTTGTGACTGTACGCATGATTTTATCCATTTCCTCATGACTTCCTGTTTGCCACAGTTATAAGTGATGCTGCCTGGATGTCCTATACCTGTGTCTTTGCATACCTGAGCAATTGTGCATACAAGGAAAATAGGCTTATGGTGCTGGCTTCATCCTTATGGTGTTGGCATTCATAAACGTGTCTCCACTATGACTGACTAGCTTCCCAGGACAGGAATAATAAATTATATAGACTTGGTGACTTAAAACAACAGAAATTTATTCTTACACTTTCTGGACCCCAAGATGTAGAATCAAACTCCTTATAAAGACTCTGTGAAGACTTAGTCCCATGCCTTTTCTAGCATCTGGTGGCAGTTGGCATTCTCAGAAGTCCTTGACTTGTGATCACATCGTTTCTGCTCTGTCTTCATCGTCAAAACACCATCTCCTTTCTGTGTCTTCTCTTCTGTGTGTCTGTCTCTTAACTCCTTCTGTCTCTACGCTAAGGGTAGGTGTGATTGCATTTAAGGCTCACCTGGATTGTCCAGAATAAGAGTCTCTCCCAAGACTCTCAACTTAAACCCATCTTTTGCCATGTAAGATAATATTACTGGTTCTGGGGATTTGTATGTGGACATAACCATCAGATTTCTGAAAGTATAACAGAATTTCGCCCAATTCTGAGAATATAATACAGGTTGTGTATCTCTTGTCTGAAATGCTTGGGACCGGAAGTGTTTTGGCTTTCAGATTTTGGAATATTTGCATATACGGAATGAGTTATCTTGAGGATGGAACCTAAGCTAAATACAGAATTCACGTGTGCTTTATATATACTTTATACATATAGCTTTTATATAATATTTTAAAATAATTTTGTACTTGAAACAAAATTTTGACTGAAACTCCTCCCGGAATTTTCTACTTGTGGTGTCAGGAGAGGACTCAAAGGATTTTAAATTTTGGAGCATTTTGATTTTTGACTTTTTGGACTAGTGGGTGCTCAGTCTGTATTAGAAATTTGGGGGTCGTTTGGTAAGGGATGTCCATTTCCAGTTCTTCAAGGATAATTACATACTAGTTCATATTATTTTTTCTAATTTGCCCATTTTAAAAGCATTTTTAGTTAATTTGACTCTTACTGTCAATTAGTATTCTCAGAGTCATTTAACCAAAGCAACAGTTTACATATAAAAATAGGCTTCGTGTTACTGACATTTTGTGGGCCATGCACTATTGATATCTTCCTTGTCTAGATGTCAAAGTAAATTAGTCAATAGAATTTAAAAGCTGGTCCACTTCAAAGAATAAAATGTCTTCCCAGGATTCGATTCCAATTTTAATTTAGTTACATGTTGGAAAAGAAAAGATTTGCTTCAATTTAATTTCTGTTGTAAAACTGGGTGGCTGTCCCCTAAACTTAAACACTGTACATTAATTTGACATTGCTGTATCCTTTTGTATAAGAACAAGAAAATAGAGAGCGAAAAGACCAGTTTATTATTTTTTAAGGAATATATTAATGCACTTAGGTGACAACAAAGACTGCTTTATAAGTAGGAAGTAAAGGAAAACTCTAACTACAGGGCATCTAGAGAAATGTATGGTGAAGTTGACAGTCTTCCAACACCTGTTGATTTCATTTGGGACTTCGTTTGCTGAGTACATTATTTCTGGACTGTATTTTGAAACAAACTTCTGGATGCTATGACTTCATAGACTTGATGAATTCTGGTTTGGGTTTGGGAAATTGAAGAATAGATTATTCACAAAGTGTATAAAGGAATATTTTAGTATTTGGTGCAACTAAACGACAAAGAGCCTTTAATATAACACTAGAGTCTAGCCATTGACTGTCACTAATAATTTCATTACCTCTGTGTCCTATGTCTTCTTTTCCATAGATTAATCAAATCATTGATTCTAGAGGAAAAGGCAGTTATTGGGTTTCAGTAAGCTCCACCATGTAAGCTGCTGAAAAAACATCTTAAAACAGCCAAATGTGTTTAGTAGTAGTAACTCTTTTCTTAACAGTGATATTATAGCTTATATACTCAAAGACATTATAGAAAGTACATATGTAAATAACCTGGAATAATGATGAATTTCAAAAGGCTTTAAAGGATGATTGTGGTTTTTGAATTCCAAATAATAGGTATAGCAATTCTGATGGTCAAGACAGGTGAGGACATGTGCAGAAATTGAAATTTAAAAATTTCTTAGAGGCAGAAAACTGAAAGAGTATAATTGTATCCAGAAAGAATCCCCTCCAAGTTGATATGTCAAAGTGGAATCAGCAACAGTGGCCCTGATAAAAAGTTACTAGTCAAGGTGCCAATTGGATCATCTACTGGATATTATACTGTGGCAAATCACTTTATACCTCTGGTCCTTTACACCCTCATCTAAAAAATGTGATAAGAAATACCAGTGCCAATGAGTTTCTGGAATCATGAAAATCAATTAATTGAATTTTTGGAAAAAAATAGAAAGTTCTAAAGCATCATTTATTTTTTTCATTAACTCTGTCATATGTAAAGCCCATCGCAAAACACATGGCATGCATGCAAATCGGTAAGGGACAAGATGAGCAGATAACAGAATCCAACATCCAGCTACAATAGTCCATCTTGCTCTTGTGAGAATTCTTTTTATGCCTACTTGAACTTCGGGAATAAGTCTCCAAAATAGTTGTTTTTCCAGATTAATGGAAAGCCTTCTTATGTCCTTAAGGATTGATGGTTACCATCACAAAGAAGATGGAGAAAAAAAGAAAAAAAAAACAAATTGTTGATCTGCTACTGGCTTTTGAGTCACACTTATGCTAAAACACTACCTTTTATTTTAAAACCAAAGATCAACATATAATGTATATCTACATAAATGCGTGTAAAACATACTATAATAGTTTAATATATGTAGAGAAAGGGATGTAACATAGATTAACATAACCTGTTTGTTAAATGGAACCCTGGGCGTGAGTTAGTCTTTCTGGAAGAAAATGGACCAGTCAGATTAAGGTACTGTTCACAGAAATGTTGGTAAGCATACAGAATTTGGACTTGTCAAGATTTCTTTTGTTTGACCCCTAAACTGGCCTGTATAAACTATAATTAAGTACATAGGCTGGAAGGTCTGAGCCCAATTTTCAGATATGTCTCAGGCTTTCCTCTGAGGCTTTTCCTTGAACCCAGGGACATTCTCTCTGTTGGAGGAAATGGACAGAAAA
The DNA here is from genome assembly GCA_963574415.1 of Tarsius wallacei. Lineage (NCBI taxonomy): Eukaryota > Metazoa > Chordata > Mammalia > Primates > Tarsiidae > Tarsius > Tarsius wallacei. Next base: position 29,350 of record CAUYQG010082715.1, read on the forward strand.
TGCATATTCTCAAAATACAAAAATTTTCTACCTTTAGATGGGCTGGTTACTTGAGGTGGGATAGAGCTGCCGTTCTTGAATTATCCAGCTTTTAAAAAGCCACAGAAGTTCCCAAGGCTCTTGGTAGGACCAGAGCTGATGTGCAAGCCTCTTCTCACTGTTCTTGTCCCAGACCCAGGAGACACATTTCGTGTGAACTCTTCATTCCTCACGCAAGTTTGACCTTTAATTCAATCCTTATGAATTTCTTAGTTTCTATCTATGACTCCCGAACTCCTTGACTCATCTTCATTCCAGTCTTTACCCTCAGTTTCTTGGCACATCAGTCACACTTTGTTCACCCTCTGGAACAAACCTCCTTTGGCCTGGTAGCTGTGTTGCCTTCTTCATCACTTCAGAACTGGTGGCCCTGGCATAAGGTAGGCAGCTAGGTTATTTAATTAAAAGAACTGACTTTTTTTTCTGCTTGACCTAGGAAAAATATTACCTAGACATTTTGGCCCAAGCAAAATAAACTCGTTAGCACTAATTTATATGTATTTTCAGCACTATATTTAAGTTAAAACGAAGATATTTGACGTATTAGAGATTTGGCATATCATCTGTCCTTCAGATCTGATCAAAAAGTTTGATTTCTAAATCAGAGTGTTCCTGAAATACTTTTTGCTTCTTTTATAAAATCCAGTTTGTCTCACTGTAAGCCACGTATATTACTGCATATTACTGACAATATTTTTAATAATTCTCTATCACATTTTCTATGTATTTCCATTGTCAATGGCTATTTAATTAATTTATTCAAATTTTAGAGCAAATAATTTAATGGCAACTAATGAATACCAATACATTTTCTTTCTTATAATAGTAGGTATGTAATCTACTGTTTAAAGAAAAACCCTGATTTTTCTTTATTTTATGCTATTTATTTTCTCATGCACATGTTTGATCATTTTGGTCATACCTTAGTGGTTTTACAAATAGATTGGCAAAGATATTGTTAAAAGATGATCTTCATTTATTGGAGTGAGTTAAAGGCAGTGGCTCTAATGAGGCTTGGGAAATTCAAATACATATGTAACTTTTTAAATTATTTCTTTAGAAAATCTGGAGTTTTCTCTACCTCTCTTTCTTTGTATTGCCTTCAAACATCACACTTCAAGGTCTAGTCACTAGACTTAATGATTTCACGTATAATTCAAAGAAATCAGTTGAAGTGGGCATTTGTCAACAGGTAAAACTATACATTTAACTCTGTTTTTCTTGACTGTACCACAAAATCGAAGGAACATGAACAGCCATAAATTATAAGTAAATAAATAAAATATTGTATAATTGTGTACAGGAAAAAAATAACATGAAGCCAGTGAATGTGTATTAATTGGATCTTGACTACTGGCCAACTCAAGAGTTGCTAAGAAGGAAGAGGTGAAAATCTTAGAAAGGAAGTTTTTGGAATTAATTGGTTCTGGGTCCACTTTCTAACAAATTAGTTGAGAGGTCATAAGATGTCACTTAATGTGAAAGAAACTAACTAGGTAGTAGACACAAAAGCGAAAAGGTATAAGAGTGGTGCCTTGTAACTTGGAGCATGTAGTTATAACGAAAATCAAGGAAATATGCTAGGAACAAAACATAAAAAGATATATTGAGATAATAAACTGATGAACTATGAAAAATCATACAAAAACAGGGAAAAAAAGATTAAGGTGAAAAATGGCTTAACTGAATAATACTTTTTTTAAAAAAAGGTAAAAAGGCAAGGAAATTTTTGAAAGGAGTAATTTGCATAGCAACGGAGAAAATCGCTGTACTTCTATAACAAAACTGGGAAAATTCAAGCAGTTGACAATTCAAAGAACAGACATGCAGTTTCAGGCAATGTGTCTTAGAAACGGGAGACAGTTGACTATCTATGGAAGGCTGATGTGAAAATCTCAAACTGTCATCCAAAACTGTCAAAGAAAAAAGATTCATGTGCTAGAGGATGTCTATTAAGATGATTCATACCAGGAAGAAATGAATGTGAACTCATGTGCCTGTGCACACCTATGTGTGTGTGAACGTGTGTGTATATGTGGACATGTATCGAAGACAGAAAGATGAGAGGGGTCAGGGAGAGCGGTGGTAGCATTTATCATGATGTCATTACAGTTTTACTCTCTTCAGTTTTTTGAACGCTTCTTTTTTTTAAGTCCTTTTCATCACTTTGTTGTCTGTATTTTCGTCGAGCTACATTTAACAAATACTACTTTCCTTTAGTTTTCATTTAGGATGTCATCGAAGGTCAGTAATTGTGCCACAGTTTCTACTAGCATTAGCCATGATGCTACCATTCCTGTCAAGCAAAACTGTTAAAAAGTGTGCCTCAAACAAATATATAGGGGTCTACATTATTTATTTGCTTATCTCACTTTATGATAAACCATCAAGTTACATCACATTGTAATTTGGAACTGAATAAATTCACTATCAACGCTGATCCTTTGTACTTACAGAGATAAAATGACAGCAGATGGCACGATGGGTAAAGTGATGTTTTCCAAGCACAGATATTTGCAGCCATTTATCTATCAACTTATCATTCATTTGATAAACATATTATGTATGCTACTAAGTGCCAATAACTGTGCCGGGAACTTGGAATACATAATTGACTTGTTATCTTAGACTCTGATGGGACAGACAGATATTGAATAAATCACTGGGTATATTATTTGAAGGCAACGACATTACAGATGTTTCCAAATTACTCACTGAAAGAATGAGGAATTGTGGAACAAAAAGCTATATTTTCTTATGGTTCAAATCGAAATCTGAACTACAAAAAAGTACTTATTACAATAGATCATAATATTGAGATAAAGTAAAAATTTACATATTTCTGGGTCTAGTGAAGTAATTTAAGCAATATTAGCCAGTGAAATACTTGTACTTGTGATGCAACTGTCTATTTTTTTTTTGAGTTGGAGTCTCACTCTGTCACCCAGACTGGAGTGCAGTGGCCTCTCCTGGCCACCGCAGCCTCGACCTGCTGGGCTCCAATGATCTTTCCACCTCAGCCTTCCTAGTAGCTGGAACTACAGGCACGTGCTACCACGCCCAGCTAATTTTTGATTTATTGTAGAGATGAGGTCTCGCCAAGTTGCCCAGGCGGGTCTCGAACCCGCAGGCTCAGGCAATTCACTCACCTCAGCCTCCCAAAGCGCGGGATTACAGGCTTATCTCAACTGCAACTGTCTATTTATGAGTTAAAAAATCAAACAAACAAGAAGTTCAAATCCTAGAACTGTACTTATATATAGAACATTTATTTTTGTTGAATTTATATACATAAATATATATAAGCTTTGACTATAAATATACATGTAAATACTGTACTCGTTATTTCTTTAGTTCTAAGAAGTACATTATCTCACATTCTAACATCATTGAAATCAGAAAGTCTCACACAGGTTGCCATCTTACAATAACTTGTCAAAGTGACAGTCATGCGAGAGCCCATGGCCTTTGCCTGTGCATATTTGGTGATTGATTCTGAAATTTTAGTTCCTTGATATTTTAGTCAGCAAGCCCTTTATGGACTGTTGGAAGAAGGAATATAAGTCTTGTTGTTGGCCGGGCTTGGTGACTCAGCCTGTCATTCCAGCATTTTGGGAGGCCGAGGCGAATGGATTGCGGGTTTGAAATCAGTCTGGGCAACTTGGGGAGACCTCATCTCTACAATAAATCAAAAACCAGCTAGACGTGGTAGTGCATACCTGTAGTTCTGGCTACTTGGAAGGCTGAGGCAAAAGGAACACAAGAGCTCAGCGGGTCAACGCTGGGGTGGCCATGAGCGTACCACAGCACTCCAACCTGGGTGATGGAGTGAGACTCTCAAAAAAAAAAAAGTCCTGTTGCTGCTTGAATATCTTCTGTTGATAAGTTCTAGTGAGATCAAGAAAGGATCATGCTCAAAACTCATAATTGAGTAATACCATAGGCAACTTAGCATAGAAGAAGTTTCTAGAAACACCAGGTCATCAATGTTCTTTATAACCCAGAGGATGATATACTGTGTAGGAAAACACAGTAATGCAAACTGTGAGTCAAAAAGTGATTTGGAAGAATCATCATCTGATTATGAAAGTATTTAGCAAACTTAAACCCGATGGAAGTTTTTTCCCCCTTGGTTACATATCTGCACATATGATTTTTATATAGTTTTGGAAGTCCTAGGTAGAGCCATCAGACAAGAGAAGGAGACCAGGGGTATCCAAATAGGAAAAGAGGATTTCAAGTTATCCCTCTTTGTTGATGACATAATTCTGTACCTCAAAAACCCAAGATAATATGTCAAAAACTTCCTTGCCCTGATAGAGGACTTTGGCAAAGTCTCAGGTTATAAAATCAATGTGCAAAAGACAATTGCATTTCTATACAGCAACAATAAGCAAATAGAAACCCAAATAAAAAGCACAATACCATTCACAATAGTCACACATAAAATGAAATACCTTGGCATCTTCTTAACCAGAGATGTAAAAGACCTTCACAATAAAAACTACAAAACACTGCTCACAGAAATCAAAGATGACACAAACAAATGGAAAAATATTGCATGCTCATGGATAGGAAGAATCAAGATTGTTAAGATGCCCATCTTACCCAAGGAAATCTACAGATTTAATGCAATACCCATTAAGTTGCCAGCAGCATTCTTCTCAGACCTGGAAACAATACAGGAATTCATATGGAAACATAAACGATCACGAATAGCCAAAACAATCCTCAGCAGAAAAAAAAGTGGTAGACATCACACTCCCAGACTTTAAGCTTTGTAGTAAAGCTACAATAATCAAAACAGTCTTGTATAGGTACAAGGACAGGCATATAGACCAATGGAACAGCATAGAGATTCCAGAAGCAAAACCTCAACTTCTCAACCAACTCATCTTCAACAAGGTCCCCATCACCAACCACTGGGGAGAGGAGAACCTATTCAGTAAATGGTGCTGGAAAAATTGGCTGACCACATGCAGAAGATTAAAACAAGACACCTACTTATCACCATACACAAAAATCAACTCTAAATGAGTCAAAGACCTAAACATAAAACCTCAAACTCTAAGAACCTTAGAAAATACAGGAGACACACTTATGGAAATTGGAACTAGCAACCAATTCCTGATCAAAACTCCAAGTGCCATAAGAGATAAGAAAAACAAGTGGGACCTCGACAAGCTGAAAAGCTTCTCCAAAGCCAAAGAAACCATCCAGAGAGCAGGGAGACAGCCCACAGACTGGGAGAAAATATTTGCCAACTGCATGCCTGACAAAGGCCTAACATCTAGGATCTACAAGGAACTCACATGTGCTGAAAAGAAAAACAAACAAACAGCTCCATTACAAAGTGGACAAAAGATATGAATAGACATTTCTCAAAAGAAGATATACGAGCAACCAACAGATATATGAAAAATTTCTCAGCCTCACTAGTCATCAAAGAAATGGAAATTAAAACCACACTGAAGTATTACCTAACTCCAGTCAGGATGGCCATGATGAATAACAAAAAACAACAGGTGCTGGAGAGTATGCGGGGAAAAGGAAACACTTCTACACTCTTGGGAGGAGTGTAAACTAATACAGCCTCTGCGGAGAACAGTTTGGTGATTCCTAAAAGATCTAAAATTTGATCTTCCATACGACCCTGCAATCCCCCTACTAGGAAATATACCCAGGGGGACTCAAATCACTGTGTGAAAGAGATACCTGCACACGCATGTTATTGCAGCATTATTCATAATGGCAAAAACATGGAACCAAATGTACTGCCCAATAAATAAAATTATCATATAACTTAACATTGTTTTCATTTCCAATTGGATGAAACTTGTTACATTCATACATGTGTATCACTGAACCTCTAGCATAATGGTCACTAATATGTTTGAAATAATTTATTCTAGTGTTAAGATTGAAGGTGATTTATATATATGTATATTTTTAATTTTTCATATGTTTTATATTTTTAAAGTTTTAACTCCCAGTTAATGCCTACATAGTTGGAAAATAATAAGTGGTTGCTGATTTCAATCTTTAAGTAAGCAGGTATTTTAAATTCTAAGTTAACTACTGAAGAAGAACTAGAATGCATAAACTTCCAAATGTTAGAAGAACAAGTTGGAAGCTTTTTCCTTTGGTGCAAGCACAACTGGTAAAATACAGGAACTGGCATTCACAGAAGAGAAGGGCTATAAGTCTATGAAAAGATGCTCAAGATTATTGGTAATCACAGGATGCAAATTAAAATCACAGTGAAATATTTTAAGTCCACTGGATTAGAAAAAAATATATTCATGCATTAGTAAATATGTATGGCAAGGACAACTCTCATACACTGCTGGTATCAGTGTAAATTTGTGCATAAATCTTCTAGAGTTCCTCTCCAACATCTCTAGAGAAATTTTTTGCACAAATGCCGTAACAGAGAAAAGTACAGGAATATTCATAGAGGCATAAGGGCAACTAGCTGGAATCAGTCTAGATCTCTATGCATGCATATGTATGGTACATATGTATATAGATACATACATGTATATATGAACAGATGAAATACAGCCAATCTTAATTTATCTGACTCAAGCACTTTTACAGTCATTTGCAGAAATGCACAGAGTGGCAAAAAATTAGAGTCATGCAACACTCACGTTCCCAACTGAAGACAAGCAGGGCAACATTCTGTTTTGTTTCAATTCCCATACTATAAACAAGTGTCCTTTTTGATGAATATATAACCATGTTTTTCACATTTTTGTGCCTTTAGTTGGTGATTTTTCTGCTTAAAGTGGCCCCTAAGACAAGTGCTAATGTGCTGTCTGGGATTCCTTAGTTCAAGAAGGCATTGATGTGCCTTATAGAGAAAATACGTGTGTTCACTAAGCTTCACTCAGGCATGAGTTACAGTGCTCTTTGCTATAAGTTCAGTGCCAGTGAATCAGATACACACACACACATATATTTATGTACATATATGTATAAAATAAAGTGCCTTTAAACAGAAACACACATAACACAAGATTATATATTGATTGGATGATGAAAATGTTGTGATCAGTCTTGCTGAAACTCTAATCCTGTATTTCCAGTATGAACAACGGTTCAGTGTTTGCACAATCATTGTTCATGGTGACTTCATAGAACACATACCCACATGGATAACTAGAATCAACTGTATTTTGCAACATCAGACTAATAAATCAATATGCATCATGTATAAATGTAAAACTGTAACATTAATTACAAACTGTTTCCAGGAATACAAATAAATGAGTCATATATGAGTATTAATATATACATGTAATATATAGAATATATTTATATATTTATGTAGAATGTGCTTAAATTATTATTTTTCCTGCTTGACCTATACATTTATATATTTTGTGTATTTACTTCACATTAGAATGTGTATTTCATCTGTTCACATTCAAATTTTCATATATAAGATGAAATATTTACTGTATGTGTTACATATAAGTCTAGAAACAAATGTACATTCTCACACATGTACATATATGGTAAAAGTATAGATAAAATTAAGTTAAGAGTTATTATACAGTTCAGAATAGTTGTCTCTTGTTAGAGGAAGGTTGATATGGTCAGAGTGGGACACATGCAGGCTATTAGGATACAAATGCTTATCTCTCTTTTCTGAAGACACTGAAATGATTCAACATTTTTAGAAAGATTCCAGGGGATTTCACAGTCAGCATCAACTGTGATTTACTGAACACTTAACCACGTGCAGAGCGCTAATGTGCTAAGCTAAACACAGCACACGTCATTTCATTTAACCCTTACACTACTCTTGTGAGACAGGTACTCTTCATGTAAATTTCGCTTTAAGATTTGGCTTTTAAAACTTGTAGTTACAGCAGTGAATGTCATGTAGGACATGGAATTTGGCAGAAATGAATGAAAGACACATGTTATGCTTTTTCCACTAAAAATGTCATTTTTTAAAACTTTTACGCCTGCCCGTTTATTTTTTATTTTGTTATGTTTTTAATTTTTATTTTAAAGATGTGGGGTACAATTCAGGACTAAATGAATAAGTGGTCATTGTACAGGTAAAGCTTGGGCCTCCCTTTGGTCCCCACTTCGCCTGGTGTGAGCATCCCGCTACTGTCAAACCCTTTCTTAGAGTATTATGGTAAATGTTCAGGTGTCCACTTATAAGTGAGAACATGTTCTCAGTTCTTTTTTATTTGTGTGTATTTACTATTTTAAGAAAGATCAGGATGATGATAGGTAAATATTTGTCTAGGAAATATCATTCATTTTATTTATATATATTTACCTGTTAATCTTTTTAATGTGAAGTAAATATAGTTATTACCCTGTTTTTAGAGATGAGAACACAGACTCAGTTTTATTACTTTACCAAATGTTACAAAGTAAGTAACAAGGCCAGATTAAGCATAAGGCCAGTATCCAGGTCTTTAGTGCCCTTATGCTTAATCTTCATGGCACAAGATGAAATCATGGAAAGAAAAGTGAAACTTCAGCATACAATTCCATATTAAACTAGAAATTTAGGAAATGAAATTATGTACATATGTAAATTTCCATTTCTGCTTCTCATTCTATGTATGGCAGCAAATTAAAGTGTGACATATTAAAGGATTTGAGACTTTATTTATTTTTGTTTTTTGTTTTTTGTGTTTGAGGTAGGGTTTCGCTCACCCAGGCTGGAGTGCAGTGGCATGATCACAGCTCACTGCAGCCTCAAAATACTGGGCTCAAGTGGTTCTCTCTTCTTAGCCTCTCAAGTAGCTGAAACTACAAGCCTGCACCACCACGTCCAGCTAATTTTTCTATTTTTTGTAGAGATGGAGATCTTGCTTTGTTTTCCAGGCTGGTCTCAACCTCCTGGGCTCAAGCAATCTTTCCATTTCAGCCTCCCAGGATGGGGGATTACAGACATGAGCCACCATGCCTGCCCAGATCTAAGACTTTAAATTATTTTGATATACAAATGATATATATTTATACAATGGAGCATATTTAAATGCTGAGAAAATTCTAATTGATAGAATTTATGGGAAACCCCTTCAGGTCCCCTCCCACTGTGGGAGCTTTTCTGTCCTCTCAATAAATCCTGCTTTAAACAAAAAAGAAAAAAAGAATTTATACTAGTGTTAACACCTATTCATTGTGAGAATCTCCACAAACTTCTTCACTTTTCTATGGGCATAGTTTCCTGTCTGTAAAATAGAAACCTTAACATCATTAATAAATTTCAGTATTCATATTTGTAACATGATTTGAATTTTAGTAAATTACCATATTTGTATTGATATCATGATTTTAAATAGGATTGGAGGTTATTTAGGAATATCACTTGCGATTTTTGAAGTAACTAAAAAATAAGTCATCTAGCTGCATGTCTAAATGGTTACTATAGCAGATGTGATACAACAACAATAGTCTAAACTCATGAATTAGTAATAAAAGACAGTTTAGTTTTCTTTATGCAAGCAGAAAAACTGCAAAGCGAGGATTTTAAGCCTCATAACTGTTTTTACACTCTGATTATACAACAAAAAGTAATTTACCTCTTAAATGTCCTATGATGTTTCTCCAGTGTTCCTCTAGATTTTTTTAAAATTTCAAGCAATAAGAAAAGTGGATGTTTTAATATATAATAACAAAATTTAGTAATATATAGATTCAGATTCTTTAGAGCATTTTCAAGGGTTGATTGCTATTTTCAACTGCTTTAACCAAGACTTACAATCCATCACTTTCCTTTTCTTTCTTCCTTAAATGTTGTACATTTTTAAAGATATGATTTTCAGGGCTCATGTGTTATAAACTTATTATTTTGGGCTAAGTAATGACCAAGAAGAAATAAGTTGAATAGATGGATAAATGATAACTTTTATTGTTTCTAAAAAAACAAAAATGATTACAAATGCAGACTGTAGACATCCTAATGACAAACAAACCTTTTCAAAATAATTTTTGACAAGGTGTAGTATTTTTGGTTGATTTTAGCACTTTTAACATCTGTACAATATTAACATACAGAACTGTCTATCCTGATGACCATGGAGGACTGGGATACACTTTGTGTTGTATTACTTGTTTCTGGTTAACACTTTTCATTTGACTTTGTTGCTAGAGTTTCCTTGACATTTTTTTGTTTGGCTTTTAGCATGCAAGTGTCTCCCTATGGAGATAATTTTTTCAAGTTTTTTTTTTTTATGTTTTGAAAATTAGATACCTTTGACAATTTTGACCCATAAGAATATTTTAGATATGTGGAGGGGATATAACAAAAATGCCTGGCGTGTGTGTGTGTGTGTGTGTGTGTGTGTGAGTGTATGAGAGAGAGAGACTTGTTTTTTCCCCCTAAATACGTTACCCAATAATCATATTTTTAATTCTATTTATATCATTTTTAAAATTAGCAGTGATTAGTGAATTCCAGTCTGTGGCATTATTTTTTTGTTTGGTCAACTTTCTTAATATCTCTGAGATTTTTCTCATTTAAAAAAAAGAAAAGCCGGTATCGATGACTCAGCCTGTAATCCCGCGCCTTTGGGAGGCTGAGGTGAGTGGATTGCCTGAGCCCGCGGGTTCGAGACCCGCCTGGGCAACTTGGCGAGACCTCATCTCTACAATAAATAATAAAAAAAAATCAGCCGGGCGTGGTAGCGCGCGCCTGTAATTCCGGCTACTCGGAAGGCTAAGGCGGAAGGATCGCCGCAGCCCAGCAGGTCGAGGCTGCGGTGGCCGGAGCAACCACTGCACTCCAGTCTGGGTGACAGAGTGAGACTACAACTCAAAAAAAAAAAAGAAAAAAATAGCTAAATGGGCTTTTGTGGGAACTAAATTGAACAAATAAATACTTCCTGGAGATAATAAGCACTCAGCATAATAAGTACACGGTATTTATTGAGTCAGATCCCTTTATCCATTTTTGTATACTTATAGATTACATAATAGGTTAATTTAATATCATACATTAAATCCATAAGCAAAGAGACAAACAACTTGAACTTTTGAAAATGTTCCATCTAATTGATGTCACTCTATCTAGAGCCATGCTTTGTGTGTGTGTGTGTGTGTGTGTATTTGATCAGAAATCACTTAATTTTACTTTATTGTATCTTTCTGGGAAATTAAAAGGATTTGCCTTCCCCATACCATTTTTAAACTTTTTAGTTGACAGTTTTTCTTTTAGCCCACAGTCTGTAATAAAATGGTAGGTAATTTATTATTTACATTTCAGCATTGTCTAAAACAGTAATTTGAGATTGCTTTCAAAAGAGTAAGCATATATCAAAATATCACATTATGCCTCAAAAATGTATAATATGTGATTGAAAACATAAAAACGCTAAAATTATTTTCAATGTATGAATATACAAACAAAGGTATGTAATAGACAAGTGGGGCCTCATCAAACCAAAAAACTTCTGCAAAGTAACAGATTCCATCAAGAGAGTGGGGAGACAGCCCACAGAATGGGAAAAGATCTTTTCCAACTATACATCTGACAAAGGCCTAACATCTAGGATCTACAAGTAACTCACACATGCCTAAAAGAAAACAACAAACAGCCCTATTAAAAAGTGGGCCAAACACATACTGGCAGCTGACAGATACATGAAAAATGTTCAGCCTCACTAATCATCAAAGAAATGCAAATTAAAACCACAACTGAGATACCATCTAACTCCAGTCAAGGTGGCCATCATCAATAGTGCAAAAAGCAACAGAGGCTGGAAAGGATGCAGGGAAAAGGAAAGACTTCTACACTGTTGGTGGGAGTGCAAACTAATACAACCTTTGTGGAAAACAGTGTGGCGATTCCTAAGAGATCTAAAAATCGACCTTCCATACGACCCCGCAATCCCCCTACTGGGAATATATCCGGAGAAACTCAAATCACTCTATGGAAAAGATACCTGAACATGCATATTTATTGCAGCATTATTCACAATAGCAAAAACACGGAACCAACTGTGCTGCCGATGGAAAGTGAACTGAATAAAAAAATGGAGTAGATATACACAATGGAGTATTACACAGCCACAAGGAAGGACAAAATTATGAACTTCTCAGCTTCTTGG
>CAUYQG010082717.1:0-15500 GCA_963574415.1 Tarsius wallacei
GCCTGTAATTCCAGCTACTTGGAAGGCTGAGGCGGAAGGATCGCCGGAGCCCAGCAGGTCGAGGCTGCAGTGGCCGGGAGCGGCCACTGCACTCCAGTCTGGGTGACAGAGTGAGACTCCAACTAAAAAAAAAAAAAAAAAATCATCATCATAATAATAGTTATAGTACCAAGGATTTGAAATAAAATGTTAAAATATGTTAGATTATGTTAAATATGTTTATATGTGTTTAACATATTTTAACATGTGTTAAAATATGTTGGGTATGATGGCTCATGCCTGTAATTCCAGCCTTAGTCAGCTGGGCCTAGCAGACTAAGGCATTGTGGCAGGCAGAATTCTAAAACAGTCCCCAAAATTTCTGGGAGACTGAGGCAGGGGGATTGCTTGAGCCCAGGAGTTTGAGACCAGCCTGGGCAACAAAATGAGACCTCGTCTCTACAAAAAATAATTCACTGGGCATGGTGGCACGTGCCTGGAGTTCCAGCTATTCGGATGAGGATCACCTGAGCCCAGGAGTTCAAGGCTGTGGTGAGCCATGAATGATTGTCACTGCACTCCAGCCTGGGTGACAGAGTGAGATCCTGACTCAAAAAAATAAAATGAAATCATAAATAAAATGTTAAATTATATTCAAGTAACTTTAACTTACTTGCAGTCTAGATTGTGTATATGTGTAAAAGAGAGAAGGGGAGAGGGTTAGGAAAATGAGAGAGAATTAGAGTCAAGATTCTAAGAGTTTACCTAATCCCAAAATGTCTCTGGGGTTGAGGCCCTCATGTGGACATCATTTAGGAATCATCTCTAAATAAAGACTGAAGACTTGAGAACAGCTCTATAGAGAATGGCTTAATCTTACAGCAGCTCATTTGTTATCCCAAGTACTTGGCCTTTAGAAGTTGCCTGAATACTATTCCTAAAGTAATAACCATTTAGGTTAATATTAGAATTTCTTGGAAGTCTACTGAGATACAAAATTGGGGTTTTCAAGGAAGTTGCATAATCTACTTCCCCTAGAGGTTTTTCAAACAAACTCTCTAAGACAGTATGGATGTATAAACGAAACTGTGATCTGACTTCTGGTGGTATCTCTCTGTAGCCCATAATCCCAAGGTGTCTGTCCATGTGAGGGTGCTGACTTGAGTCTTTAGGGTTTTTGGGGGTTTTTTGAGTTGGAGTCTTACTCTGTTGCCCAGGCTGGAGTGCAGTGGCATACCCACAGCCACCGCAGCCTCCACATGCTGGGCTCAGGTGATCCTTCCTACTGCCTCAGTCTTCCAGGTAGCTGGAACTACAGGCATGTGCCATCACGCCCTGCTAATGTTTTGATTTATTGTAGAGACGAGGTCTCTCCAAGTTGCCCAGGCGGGTCTCGAACCCCTGGGCTCAGGCAATCCTCTCACCTCTGCCTCCCAAAGTGCTGGGATTACAGGTGTGAGCCACTGTGCCCAACCGAGTCTTTAGGATTTTAGTGGAAGTTCTGTAACTTGTACAGTCCCTGTAAACCAAAGTTGGAAGGCAGGAAGATCAAACTCTTCCAGAAAGAAGGTAGGTCCAGGTAACTAGCACAAGCTGGGCCTAGCAGACTAAGACATTGTGGAAGGCAGAAATCTAAAACGGTCCCCAAGATTTCTACCCCCTTGTGTGCATGCCCTCTATCATTCCCTTCCCTTTAGTGTGGGCAGGACCTGTGTATATGAAAGGACAACACTCTATGATTGTGTTACAAAGTACAAAGGTGTAGGGATTTTGCAGATACAAATAAGGTTCCAAATCAGTTAATTTTGAATTACAAGGAAGATTATTATGATGGGCCTGACTTAATCAGACAAAAAACCCTTAAAAGAGGAACTAGGTGCTCCCTGAAGACAAGCATTCTCCTCCTGGCCTTGAAGGAACAACAGTCACATTGTGATCCACCTATGGAGAGGGACGCCTCTAGAAGCTGAGAGCCTCAGTCCTACAACTACAAGCAGAGGACCCTGTGCATGGACTCCTGACCCACAGAAACTCAGGGGCCTCATCAGTCTCTTTTCTGTTAACAATTTCTATGGCCTCCTCCATGGGAGGACCTGTCTTAGACTCTATTCATACAGAAATGAAGATGTCAATATGTTCACAGCCTGTCTGAGGAGTCAAATACATGCATCTGTGTGTGGTTGAGTATGTGAGATGCTTCCTTGGAGGACTGAAGGAGGTATTCCAGGAACACTATTGGCCCATCTGCCTGCTCCCCAGTCCCCTAGGTGTCTTCAGATAATTCACAGCATTTTTGAGTCATAAAGTGTTGGTAGAAAAAACTATGCCCAATATCTATCTATCTATCTATTTTTTTTTTTTGAGTCTGAGTCTCACTCTGTCACCCAGGCTGGAGTGCAGTGGCATGCTCAGGTCAAATAGCTGGAACTAGAGGTACATGCTGCCATGCCCGGCTAATTTTTTGATTTACTGTAGAGACAAGGTCTCACCAAGTTGCCTAGACTGGTCTCGAATCCCCAGACTCTGGCAGTCCTCTTGCCTCTGCCTCCCAAAGTGTTGGAATTTCAGGCATGAGCCATCAAGCCTGGGATATGGTCATATATTTTTAGTTGCAACTATGTATAGGTACGTTAAGGGAGAAGGAGCTGGAGATCAGCTTGGACCACATAAAAAATGTCTAGGGCATGTGAATGGATTTTTTGTTGTTGATAATTGGTGAACAGATAAAAAAAATTCAACACAGAGGAGACTTATGATACATTTTTGTTGTGGGAAGGTCTACATGACAGCAAGTAGACTGTGGGAAGCAAGAGAAGCGGTAAAAAAGTTAGAGCAGGTTATGGACATGTCCACGCACTCCTCCATCCCTACCTTGTAGCACAGGGCTCATTCAATAGTGGAGGGCAACAAATGTTGGCTGGTTCATAAACCAACTAAGCATCACATGAGAGCTTCAGAGGTAACAGGAATGAACGCAGCAATCTCTGAGAGGTTGAGAGAGAAATTTTCAGTCACTGCAGATCTGGGTGAGGGAATATTTTCGGCCAAAGGATGGGTGCTGAAAAGGCATTATGTCCAGTCCCAGGCCCTCTGCTAAACTACAGTTGGAGTGGAAAAGGGGGAACCTCAAGGCCTGAGGGGTTGAGAGCATTCAGGGACCAAGAGCAGCTCAAGGATCCAATTCAGCACCACCATTAATGCTTGGGGTCCTGCCTAACCCCCAGTGTGAAAGTTCAGACACATTCTAGCTCAGGCTACATGAGCACCCAATCCTCCCCATTCGGTTTTTAGGAAACCCCTGTTCATCCTCCTCTGGCCCATCCTTGCTACTTTCTTGTTTTCTTTCTTTCACCCCGTGCTTACCCTCAGCTGCTCCCTTTCTATTTTTTGTTTGTTTGTTTGTTTTGAGTTAGAGTCTTGCTCTGTCACCCAGGCTGGAGTGTAGTGGCAAGCTCACGGCCACCTGAACATTGACCTGCCAGGCTCCGGCGATCCTTCCGCCTCAGCCTTCCAAGTAGCTGGAACCACAGGCACGCGTTACCATGCCTGGTTAATTTTTTTAAAAATTTATTGTAGAGATGAGGTCTCTCCATGTTGCCTGGGCTGGTCTCGAACCTGCAGCCTTAGGCAATTCACTCACCTCGGCCTCCCAAAGTGCTGGGATTATAGGCTGAGCCACCTACTGCTCCCTTTCAGAGGATGATTCAGCTCAGGACAATGTCAGGGCCAAAAGGATCGCTCACTTGACTAACTTGATCAACTGCCTCACATTATAGACAAAGCACCCTCCTTTCTTTCTTCTGACTCAGGGACAAGATGTTCTCTTTTCTTTTTCTTTTTTTGGGTCAGAGTCTCACTGTCACCCAGGCTGGAGTGCAGTGGCACGCTGATGGTCACCACAGCCTTGACCTGCTGGGCTCAGTTGATCCTTCCACTTCAGCCTTCCAAGTAGCTGGAACTACAGGCATGTGCCACCACACCCAGCTCGTTTTTTGATTTATTGCAGAGACGAGGTCTCATCAAGTTGCCTAGGCTGGTCTTGAGCCCATGGGTTCAGGCAATCCTCTCACCTTTGCCTCCCAAAGTGCTGGAATTACAGACATGAGCCACCATACCCGGGAAAATGTTCTCTTTTCTAGCAAAGCCTAACTAACCTCTCTGCCTGTGCTGACAACCCCTCCATGCATTCTTTTATTTATTTTGTTCACTTATTGTTAACTGTCAATAATTTATTGCACACAGACACCATTCTAGGCACTGGGGACACAGATTGGACATAAAACGGGGCATCCCAGCTCTCATAGAACTGACATTACGGACAGGGAGGTAGAAAATAATCAGTAAGCCAACAGATGAACAGAAGCTTTTAGATTTATAAGTGCTCTGAAAAAAAATAGTAGAGTAATAAGTGCTCCCAAACACCTCTTGGGTTTTTTTTTTTAACTTGGCATATTTTATATTCAATGATCTAAGCTCCAAACGTAGGAAGCATCCTGGGTTTATCCCTCTCACTCATCCTTTACTTTTAATTACTAGTCACCAAGCAATCTGGATTCCAACTCTCAATGGCTCTCAAATCCATCTGCTTTTCTCTGTCCCAGGACACTTAATGCTGACACCATCACTTGTCAACCAAGTTATGGCAGTATTCCCCTGGTCTCCTCCCTTTAGTCCTGTCCTCTTCCTTCATATCATGCCATCATGCCCTTGCTTAAAACCATTCAATGGTTTTCTATAATTTCTCCGGTCAGCTTCAACCCCATTAGTTTAGCATGCAAAGTGTGTCTTATCTAGGTCCTATTGAACTCTTTAAACTTGTGTACCTATACTCACTCCCCTATACAGATTTGTCTTGTTTTGTTTTGTTTGAGTCAGGGTCGCACTCTGTTGCCCAGGCTGGAGTGTAGTGGCACGATCATGGCTCACTGCAGCCTTGACATCTTGGGTTCAGGCTTTCTCAGCCTCCAGAGCAGCTGGGACTACAGGTATTCACCACCATGCCTATTTAATTTTTTGATTATTTTGTAGAGACGAGGTCTCACTATGTTGCCCAGGCTGGTCTTGAACTCCTGGGCTCAAGCAATCCTCCCACCTTGGCCTCCCAAAGTGCTGGGATTATAGGTATGAGCCACCATGCCTGCCCTCTATACAGTTTTCATTCATGCACATGTGCAGATTCTACATGTCAAGGTGCTACGTACTCTCACACCTTTGATATATCCTTGCCCTTACTTGATGTACCTCTTGCTCATTCTTTTCTAGCTCCTTTGTTCAAAACTCTGACCAAGTGTCACCTTATTAAGGAAGACCCTTTTTCTTATAATTACCATGGAGTTCTTAGGAGGATTACATTGAGAATATATACAAAATCCTTAGTACAATTATGGCACTCAGTTTACATGCTGTTTCCCTGATGGAGTTTCTTGAATTTGGGACAGACATAATTAGCATATAAATAAAGTCTTCCTATTTGCAATGAAACCATCTCAGAATACAGACTCTGAGGTGGAGACTTGTTTCCTTCATTGCTTTAATGAAATGAACTCATGTGCAAAAAATTTTTCTTGTCATTTGTGTGTTTATTGCTTGATACTTTTTATTATAATTTGAGCTGCTACACATTATTCTTAATGGCCTGGAAGTGATTCTGATGGATCATGAGATTGGAGACAAATTCCCTGGACATCACCATCCCAGACAGCACACACAATAATAATTCACTGCAGTTCCCAGCCCTGAGGGTTGACTGTCACCATTTCCAGTTTCAGACTGCTTCTTGGCACATTTGCAGTTGCTCTCTATGCCCTGAGTACTGAATGTAGAACCCACCACTCTGCCACTCTCTCTGGAAAGATCTGGGATTGCACATCTCCACCAAACCAAGATTTGTCAGGGATGTGGCCTCCCTGGGTTGACCTCTGACACTATAGGCGTGACATTTTATGGATTCTTTAGGCAGTCTTTGAGAAAGGAAGAATAGATTTTCCCTTGGACACCTGTTCCCTGTGCAGGTTTCTCTCCCAGCACATGCACACAAAAACACACATCCAATTTTCACTATCATTACTTAGTCAGACTCCCAGACTGTGCTTCTGCGTCTCTCTGACTATGATAGTCCCTAGGAAGGGTAGGAAAAGATGCAGTTCTCTTACTTGCATTCAGGAGAGTACGGATCTTTTTCTTTTCTTCAACTTCTTGAAGTAGTCTTTCTGCCAGTATCTTGTCCTCTGATTCTACACACACATCAGCTTCTCGAAGGTATTGTAGGTAGTCAACTTCCCGTTGGGCACGTTCAACTCTCAGTGCCAAGGTATCCACAGCACTCTTATACTCACTTGTGTAGGTCTGACATCTTCCCAGCATAGCAGATATGTTTTTTGAGAACGCTTGGAAGTCTTGAATGTATGCCCTTGTTGCTTGGGTACATTTTTCCAGCCCTTGCTTCAGTCAGAAAATAAAGTTCCAAATTATTGCTAGTTACTTAAATTACCAAAATAATAATAATAATATCTTTCATTTAAAAATTAGAAAAATACAAATAATCAAAAGAAGAAAAATTAAAATCACCCATATTTCCTAAAATTAAAGGTATTATTAATAATTTAGTATATTGATTTCTAAAAAGTTTCCTAAGCATTTAGTCATACATGTAGAAATATGTGTATTATGTATATATGTATTTTTGAGTCAGTGTCTCACTCTGTGGCCCAGCCTGGAGTGCAGTGTCACAATCGTGGCTCACCACAGTCTCAACCTTCTGGACTCAGACGATCCTTCCACCTCATCCTCCTCAGTAGCTGGGACTACAGGCTTGTGTCACCATGCTTGGCTAATTTTTTGACTTTTCTTTTGTAGAGAAGAGATCTCACTAGGTTGCCTAGATTGGTCTCAAACTCCTGGCCTCAAGTGATCCTCCCGCCTCAGCGGGAGGTCTAAAGTGCTGGGATTATAGGTGTGAGCCACTGCACCCAGCCAAATAAGATTTTTTAAAATTTTATTTATTTTATTTTATTTATTTTTTGAGTTGGAGTTTCACTCTGTCACCAAGGCTGGAGTACAATGACACGCTCACGGCCACCCCAGCGTTGACATGCTGGGCCCAGGCGATCCTTCTGCCTCAGTCTTCCAAGTAGCCAGAGCTGCAGGCACGCACTACCATGCCCAGCTAATTTTTTTATTTATTGTAGAGATGAGTTCTCATCAAGTTGCCCAGGCTGTTCTCGAACCTGTGGGCTCAGGCAATTCCCTCACCTTGGTCTCCTGAAGGGCTGGAATTACAGGTCTGAGCCACTGCACCCAGCCAATAAGTATATTTTAAAATGCAATTTACTATGTATTTTTTGTATCATATTTGTAATTTACCAAGATATAGATATATACTTATACCATAATTTTTTTTACTGATACCATAATTTTAACAAGATAGAGCATTCCATTGAATTGATATCTATTATTTATTCTGTTAAGCTCTTTTTGATGTACTTGCATATAGTTTTCAATTTTTTGTCATTTAAAAATGCAGAGAAAAAAATCTTTTATTTACATCTTCATGTATTTATCTGGTTATTATAAAGTTCCAGAAGCACCATCCCCAGCATCTGGCACAGGGCCAAGAACAATACTCAATAAATATTTGTTGACTGAAGAAAAAACGAATGGGAATGGGATTGCTAGATCAAAGACTGCATACTTAAAGTTCATTTTGCACACTTTACCAAAATGTTCTCTACTAATGTAAAAATGTATACTCCAAACAGCAATATGTAACACTGTTCATTTTGGGGGGGGGAGGAAGGGGGGGAACCGTGACAGAGAGAGGAAAAGGGAGGGGGTGGGGGGAGGGGAGAGAGAGGAGAGAGGGAGAGAGAGAGAGAGCAGAGAGAGGGAGAGAGGAAATAATTCCCTAAATCCCTGTCTTGTTTTTTCCTACCCCTCTGACACACATAGCTCCCCTAGGCAGGAAATTGTATCACTTTGCTTTTATGTGTTTACACTAGTTAACTGGTGACTGCCACCTGGGACTTGGTTTCACTTCAGGTCAGGACCGGGATGGAAAGCTGTCTAGATCATATTCCTGTCTTTTTCTAATCCACATTTATAGCTATAAAAGTGTAGTCTGTACTTTATACTCTTGTCTGCAGACAAACTCTGAAGGTATTGAAGGACAATTTGCAGTGATTTGGTTGGCCTACTTCCAGGGCAAGATGGTGCTAAATGCAGAAGGACCATGGCTAAGCATCATTCTGGCAATTTTGAGGAGGTAAGACTGCAGCAAGAGGCCACTGCCCTGGGCATGTTTCATCCACTACCTCCAGGCCTCAGTCTACTGGCTGGACAACCTTAGGAAATGCATGCAGCTTGCCATGTGGAATTATTTTACCCTGTCTGTAACCAGATGACCAAATAATTTGGACACGATTTCTTGGGAAAATATAGAAACTAATTATTGAAGACAATGCATTTACCAATTTAACTTGTACAAAAGCAAGGCATTAAGTATGAAATAGTGTCAATGCCAGGGTGTGGCAAAGGTTAGGGTGGAGGGTTACATTTGTCCTTTGGGGGCTGTCCATGCTGCAAAAATGTTGAGTTTTGCCCAATCTAAGGAGATGTCAGCGCAAATGCTTTCTATTTAACATTGCTGAAATCTGCTCATTTCTAAACCCAAGTCTAGTTAGGCAAAAGAAGATAAGACTTAGCTTCTCAGTACATGCATATCAAGACTTTTCATAGTGACATAATGGTTTATCATAAAAGACTAAAAGAGGCCGGGTGTGGTGGCTCATGCCTCTAATCTCAGCACTTTGGGAGGGTGAGAGGATTGCCTGAGCCCAGGGGTTCGAGACCAGCCTGGGCAATTTGGTGAGACCTCATCTCTACAATAAATCAAAAAAATTCGCTGGTGGTGGCATGTGTCTGTAGTTCCAGCTACTTGAAAGGCTGAGGTGGAAGGATTGCCTGAACCCAGCAGGACAAGGCTGCGGTGGCCAGAAGCATACCACTGTCCTCCAGCCTGGGCAACAGAGTAAGACACCAACTCAAAAAAAGAAAAGAAAAAAAGAAAAGCTAAAATCCACTATCATCTTGGCATCGTAAAACATGAAGAAAAGGTGACCAAAATTTTTAATTTTCTTATTTACAAAATGAACTATGGTGAATCATAACAACATTTGGGGTATATACCATCATGCCAGGCAATATTTTAAATGTGAATTAAATCTTCAGAATAGTCTTAGAACATAAATTCTACTGTTGTCCTTATTTTATAGACGCGAAAAATTGCCAAATCAGAGCACAAAGTGAGTCCATCCTCAGGATCTAGGAGTGGCACAGACTGGACTCTGTGTCCAAGTGTAACTTTGGCAACGTGTTTATCATTTACTATCTGGAAAAAATGCATCCCAGTATATAGCGAAGCATGGGTAAAATAAGGTGACTTTTGTGAGGCATGTTCCCTGTCCAAGGTATACAGATGCCACCTACCTCCAAAACTCGAAAGCGCTGGTAGATGTAATGCACCATGGCTGGGTCCTGGGCATAGTGTGGCGGGGCTAGAAAAGCTGCAAGGAACAGAACCAGCAGGACAGAAGCTCGCCGAAGGGCCACCATCATCCTGCAAACCACCAAGGAGTGGAATCTTATACTCTGGGTCTCGAAGAAGACTTAAGGGTCAGGGTGGTGGTCTCCTGCTTTTCTGTCTGCTGCTGTGGTAAATCCTCTGAAAACAGTATTTTGCACAGTCAGAGGGCAAAGTCTGCTTGTTATTCAACCCGATGTATGATGTCAGTTTGCAAGTTGGTGATCAAGTCCAGCTGTTGGCAAGTTGGTTCCTGAGGCCTTGCAGGTCGACTTGTGGCAGAGAGCTCCCTGGGCCTGGCATCTGCTGCCCTTTCCTTTGGCACACACGAACCTTCTCCAGACTTGGGTGTGTGTGTACCGGAGTGAGGATGGAGAGGCCTTCCCCCTCAGTTCCCTTCCCCCAGCTGTTTCCTTCTTACTTTTGCTTTTCTCTTCCCTGGGGATTCTGCAGTCCAATCACAGGCCTGACTCAACATGAACCACCCCCAACTTCTTGAGTTGGAATCTCAGTTTAGTTTCTGGCAGATGTGCCCAGATCCTTTTCCCCGGAAGTCCTACTGGGAGACCCCACCCCTCCTCCAGACTCCCTTTGCATTCCTGCAGTTCTTAAAGGCACAGCAAGGAAATAAAATGAACACTTTCTCTCTTTCTTTTGAGTTGGGGGTCTCACCCTGTTGCCCAGGATGGAGTGCAGTGGCACAGTCATGGCGCACCACAGCCTTGACCTCCTGGGCACAGGCAATCCTTCTGCCTCTACCTCCCCCGGTTGCCAGAACTACAGATGTGTACCACCACACCCAACTAATTTTTTTTTTTTTTTGTAGAAATGAGTTCTCACTAAATTGCCCAAGCTGACCTTGAACTCCTGGGTTCAAGCAATCCTCCTGCATTGGCCTCCCAACGTGCTGGGATTATAGGAATGAGTCACTGTGCCCAGCCTGATCTGCAATATCTCTGAATGGTCCGTGCACAGGGCTACATCACCCGTTGGGTATAAAGGTACAGTGGGCTACAGGCCTGGCCATCTAGACTGACAGCTGAAAAATCTCAGGGTTGAGCAGAGCAGAATTTGATAAAGAGGAGCAACAACAGTAATTGATACAGTGATGATTCAAGACCAAGCCATATGGAAATGAAACTACTTTGTAAAGAAGTCCTTGAGTTTTCTCAACTACAGTGGCAGAATTCCCTTCAAGTATCTGCAGGCCAGAAATGAGTAGGACTCAACTCATGCAGGCCCTGTTCCAGTTGAAGAGTATCCCAAGACAAAGTGGTAAAATCTTCCAGTTTTGCCTTTGCTGTCCAGGCCTCTACTTATCTCAACCTCTCTTTCCATGGGTAAACCCAGTACCTCATGATTCTTTTTCAATCACCTACCAAAGTGAGGAAGGTTGGTGTGCCTATGGAATGTGGAAAGAGCTCTCGCCAGGAGTCAGAAGACTTGCATTTGCATTTATTCCCTGCAAGAGACACTAATAGACTGAGAATTTTCCACTGGTAGCCCTTGAATGTCCTTGTCCCCAGCAGATATTTCTCCCCTCTCCTCTTCCATATGACCTGAGCTCCTAACTTTTCCTCCCTACTTTTTTGGTAAAATCCCAAACAGTAGCTCCTTATCCTTAAAACAAATTTCTCCTATTTCTGAGAACCATCTTTGAACTATTCCCTAGACTAGATGAACTTCAGCTGACCCCACCTCCTAAATCCTTATTAAAAATTCTACCTGGCTCAGGTTCCTTCTCCAAGGGAGATTTCTCATGCCTGGCATTTTTGAATAAAGTCTTACAGTACAGGTGCTCCAGCTGATTTTCTTCCACAAATGCCTCAAGTCCTTACTTTGAAACTCTGGACAAAGATGGATAAGGTCCAGTGGAGGAAAACTCCAATTGCGTCACAGTTAACTTTTGGGTGGTGGTGTTGTGGGGTCTCCTTTCCTTGGATTTCTATGGCATGCTTACGTTATTTATGAATTTTTTTTTTTTTTTTTTGAGTTCGAGTCTTATTCCATTGCCCAGGCTGGACTGCAATAACACATAGCCACTGCAGCTTCGACCTGCTGGACTCAGGTGATCCTTCTGCCTGCTGGACTCAGGTGATCCTTCTGCCTCAGCCCTCCAAGTAGCTGGAACTACAGGCATGTGCTACCATGCCTGGTTTTTTTGTTTGTTTGTTTTTTTTTAAAATTTATTGTAGAGATGAGGTCTCGCCAAGCTGCCCAGGCTGGTCTCAAACCCATGGGCTCAGGCAGTCCTCTCACTTCAGCCTCCCAAAGTGCTGGGATTATAGGCATGTGCCACCGCACCTGGCCCACATTATTTTTTTACAATGAAATACACATACAATACTAATGAAGCCTAAAGAATGATTGGAGAGTGGGTGAGGGAGGAATGCAGTGGGAAGCCTCAGCTGTGGTACAAGTCCTTGAGTTGCTTCCAGAGTTGATGTTGCCCCCATTCTCTGGGATAAGTGCCAAAGAGCTTGGCCCAGACCTGGAAAGTACCTCCCACCTCTGCCCACCTGTGACTCAGGCCTCACAACACTCTCTCTGCAGTGTGTCTCCAGCTTCTTCATAAGAACCAGACTACCTTTTGGCTCTGACTGGACAAATGTGGTCTTAACTGGAGAGCTTTATTTACTCTTTGCAATCCCAAACAGCGACCATAAATCCCACAGCTGGAATCCATAACCCATTAGGCTTAATTAGTCATGGGGCACATGAGTGGAAACCCTCATGTTCTTGTGACCCGGAGTTTCATAAAGAAAAATCAAACTCATTTTGGAGATGGTCACAACTTTGACATGCAGTGGCCAGTTAAGACCATCTTTATTCAGAGCAATTCCACCTCGATGGGTGCTGTTTTGATAAGGTTGAAAAAGGTTTGCTGAACTTGAGCCTGCAGATGGGATAAATCATTCAGTTTGCTCTGTTGTCTTCCTTATATTTAGCCTCTGGCCTTAACCACTGCTATAAACTCACTAGGGAGCACAGTGGCCAAGCACAGTGACCTCTCTGTTCTCTGCAAGTGCCTTTTCCCTCTGCTTTCCTGTCCCAATATTCTGAGAGGGAAAATTTAAGCCCTTTGATATCCACCGCTATTTCCTCTGTATGGTGTAAGCCCAGCCCTGAGCTGTTTTCCTTAAATAACCAGTCAGAACTGGACATGTCAATGCTCAGCCCACATAGCCCACTGAAGCTGATTTCACTCAGAACTCCAGTTCCTTTTGGAAATCTTTGCTGCCTCTACTACTGGTGTTTCCTTTTGCTACTGTGCCTCCACATTAACTGACCCTATGACTTCTAGAGCCTTTTCTGCTCCTGGTACCCTCCACTGTACTGAGAGGTGATGACCAATTTAAGGAAGAAACCCTATGGTTTTGAGGATGCACAGCCCAACTCAACAGAATCTCATCTGGGACATTAGAATTCATCATTTACATATAAACAGGATGTCTCACCGCCCCCCCCTTCTTTTCCCCTCTTTCTCCCCAGCTTTTTCTCTTTATCTTTTATTTGCCACGCCTTTCCTCTACCCCTTTCTAATAGCTATTTGCTTTAAGTCAACCTCAAATCTTCCAATCTTTTACAAGTTAATTGCATTGTTTCCTGCATGAGTGATTGGAACGGTCTCTAATTTCTTATCTTTGTCTCTTTAGATAAAGCATTGGCTGATGTTATGCCAAAAAAAAAGCTTTTTACAATGTGACCTCAGACAGCCTTTTTCTTCTTCAACTATTAGTATATACCACATTCATCCTCTACAAGAGTGATATTTAATTGTCCCCAAATTCCCCACAACATTTAACATTGTGGTATCTTTGCTCATGCAAGTCCCTCAGTTTAGAATGTTTCTCTCTTTTGTAACTAGTGGACTCTTCAAGTCTTCCAACTACTTTTCACCCCCACCCCAGGCAGAATAATCCTCATAACATGTTGAAGTCTCAATCTTGGAAATTTGAGGGGAAGGCTAATCTGGGCATTAGTGCTCTGGGTAGAGATGTAGGTTGCTGCCACTGGGGCAGCATTGTGGAAGGAGAAAGAGAAGAGATGTTGCACTGTTAGGGTCTGAAATGTGTCACCCCAAAATTCATATGTTGGAGCCCTAACCTCCATAACCTCAGAATGTGACTGTATTTGGAGTTAGGGTCTTTGAAGAAGTGCTTTAATTTAAAAGAGACAATTAGGGCAGATTTTAATCCAATCTGACTGGTGTTTGAATAAAAAGAGAAATTTGGACCAAGGATGTAGGTACACAGAGAAAAGACCATATGAGAACATGGCAAGAAGGTGGCCATCTGCTAGCCAAGGAGAGGCCTCAGAAGAAACTAAACCTGCCAACACCTTGATCTGGGACTTGTAAACTCCAGAGCTGTAAGAAAATAAAATTCTGTTGTTTAAGCCCCAAGTATGTGGTATTTTTGTCATGGTGGCCTAAAAAAAAATACAAGCACCCACTGAGTTGCAGAAAGAGGCAATATGGGGACAAAATGAAGCAATTCCAGTGGAGGTGTGCAGGATATTCTTGGCAAGAAGTAAATTAATAAGAGAGCTTCATGGGTAATATACTGATGATTCCCAAGTCCAAGCCTAAGCCTAAACTTGGAGCTCCAGACCGTATTTCCATCTGCCTACTGGACACATGCTCTTAGAGATAGAACAGATATCTCAAACTTGGCCTGTTTCTGTCCTTCTACTCAAAGTTACTTTCTCTGAACTCTTTGTCTCAGCAAATGGCACCATCTTCTACCTACTAACAAATGTAGAAGTTAGGGTTATTCTAGACTCTTCCTCACTCTTATTCTTATGTTCGGTAAGTCAATTAATCATTTACCAAGATTTTTAAATTTTACCATCTAAATGTATGTCAAACATGTCCCTTTGTCTTTTATCCTACTGCTTCTTCCTTACTTAGGGCTTCTTCATTTCCTACTTTTTAATAGCTTATTGAACAAAATATTTTGGGGTACTTATTGTGTTCCAGGTACTGGACTATGCACTAAGGATATTGACAGACACAATAGACATACTCCTTGCCCTCTTAGAGCATGTAATCTAGTAGGGGACATAATCACGTGAATACATAATTATAATGTATTATAACTTTTCTAATTAATCATTGAAAGAAACTGAGTATCACATGTTCTCACCCATAAGTGGGCCTTGAACAATTATTGTAATACTATAAGAAAGGGATTGGCAGTAGTGGGAAACAGCCAGGGTAGGTGGGTGGGCGGGATTGGCAGCAGTGGGAATCTGCTGGGGAAAGTGGGGGACACAACTCATCAGTGAGGGTACCTGCATAATGAACATTTGTATACCTAACACTGAATTGTACCCCACATCTTTTAAATAAAAAATTTTTAAAAATCATTGAAAGAGACAGTACTAAATGCCATGACACATAAAGGTGGAACACTTAAGATTGGTGAATCAGGGAAGACTTCCCAAAGGAGGTGCCATCTTAACTGAGACTTGAAGGATGAATAGAAATTAGTGCTACAAATGGATAGTGAGAAAAAGAGATGGGAAATTACTCTAGGCAGAAGCTGTAGTCTGTACAAAAATCCATATATCAGAGAGAGTTCAGTGGATATGAGGAACTTATAAATGTTCTGTATGAACTTCCTGTGACTGAGTGATGGGCCTGGGAGAATACCGCAGCTTTCCCAGGAAACAGACTCTGAGACTGATTTGTTTATTTATTTATTTATTTTTTTGAGTTGGCGTCTCACTCTTGCCCAGACTGGAGTGCAGTGGCCGCTCCCGTCCACCGCAGCCTTGACCTGCTGGGCTCCGGCGATCCTTCCGCCTCAGTCTTCCAATAATTTTTTATTTATTGTAGAGATGAGGTCTCACCAAGTTGCCCAGGCGGGTCTCGAACCCGCGGGCTCAGGCAATCCACTCACCTCAGCCTCCCAAGGCGCGGGATTACAGGCTGAGCCAC